>JAHZNA010002406.1:0-16154 GCA_027743935.1 Sinodicranocentrus sp. ZH6
TATATGAAATGTTGTAAATTTTAAATCGGATTCGTCAATCTCATGCTAAAATACACCTAGATACAAATTTTCATTAAATTCCAACCACTTTGAAATTCCAATTTTCCCTCCTTCTGGGGCGATTTTCGGGTACTTGGGGGTGTAAAGTGACGGCTTTTTCAACGGATTCGTATTCCTCGCATTAATTTTTACGAGTATACACATTTTCAGCCAAAAAGCTTTTAGGTGGCTATTTGGGACCTCAGGTCCAACGCGTCTGAGTACTAACAACAAGTTTCTGCGAAAGCGACCAATTAAAAAAATGCGGTGGTGTCATAAGGTGACAAAGAAGCGGCGCAAGTAACCTGATATTTATTTTTTCCTTGGTGTGCTTTTCCAAAAAGAAGCATTCAATTTCGCAAAGAAAATCGTACACGCTTGTTAAATTTCCATTATCCCTTGTCGCACATTACTTTTCTCTGTGATGTCGCTCACCTGCACGTTCAACTAAGTTGTGCATGCTGGAAGAAACCCTTGAAGTCATTGTCACTTTTGGATCTCCTCTGTTTACTCAATAATTTTCCTAGTGGGACCAGTAAAGCAATCAGCGGAAAAAACAAGCCCGAGATTTTCCACCCCAACCAACAAGTACGAATAGAGGATCGATCTCATAAATCAATATTACAGAAAAGGAGATACATTCAAGACAAAATGGAAAAAGGGAAAAAACCTTTGTGGGAAAAACTTGTCATGGGTGATGAATGCGAGCCATATGCTGAAAAAACGAGTTGGAAAAAAAGTGGAAAAAATATTAGTAAACTGAGCACAGGATTTTTTAAACACTTTTGCACTCATAATACGAGAAATATAATGAGCAAAAGTTTTTATCCAAGCTGAGGTGAAGGAGGGCAGAAGAAAATCTCTAAAGAGGAGTCGCATCGTCATAACAATAACAATAATAGTAAATGAGTGATTGGATGCACCACAACTAATCAACATGTTGTCACCTGGTTCAAAGTCAAAAACCAAATAAAACTGAATTTTTTTCTTCAGCTACTGCCCATTATTCAGAGCTTATGCGAGTAAGAAACGTATAAAAATAAATGGAAATAATGTGAGGACGATGATTGCACATTTATTATCATTATTGCTTCAAAATATATACATATATGAGCATGCGAATATTCCTTTTATAACATTGTGGAGCAGTGTATACAGCTCGTTTCATAAATTAAGTGGTAGATAGGGAACCAGTTTGCTTGTCGAGGAGATAGCTTCACCATTGATTTATTCTTGTCATTTTGATACTAGAGGAAAAAACACGCGCAGCAAAGGAGAAGAACATTGTCAACTTGAGTCTTCTCCTCTTGTCGCGAAATTAATAGTTTTTCCATTAGCACTTCAACTGCATGTGGGATGAATGAAATGAGCGGATTCTATTTTTTCTAAGTTCTCTGGCAGGAAAACAAACAGAGAACGGGTTGTAATGACATTTTTGTTAATTGTTTGTTTCTCTTGATACAGGTCCCTTTTAGGATTGACGACAGCTACAGTAACGTCTTTTATTTATATTTTTAAATGTCAACCATGAGTACCGTCTCAAATATTTCAATAAATACAGTAACGTATGATGTGAGGACGGGTGAATTGATGAATTGCCAAATAATTTGGGATTTTTAAAATAGATCATGTCGATTCAAAGTGCAGCACGTCATTATTCACTTTTGTACGTCGGTCAAATGTACCTTGTGATTGAGATGAGAGGGGGCTACCACCAAACGAGATTTTGAAAGGAGGTGTTCCTCAATCCTAATTAACTTTTAATTCAATTAAGCCAATTCAGCATGTTGCGAAGTTTATAAGTATTTCTAAAGTGAAAGGCTTTAGGTAGAAAGATTCTTATTTTTTTAAAAAAATAGTTGGATTTGTTTTGTTTTTAAAAAAAATCTCAATCATCATCATTCATCACACAATCAGCAAATCTCAATCAGATCACTGTTAATTGACTTGCTATCCATAAAGGGCAAATTCAAGGTAAGCAAGGATCAGTGTTTGTATGACAGAATCAAAAGGAATTTATCATCCTGGTCACAACTCATCTTGAGTTACCAATCTCCCATAAATAATGCATGGAAAAAGGAGAGCGGAACACGTAATCTTGCCGAGGACTTGAGTGGCGGCGGCGGCTAACTGTGTAAAATATATTTGCTCGCATGTAATCCATAAATTTGAGAAGAAGTGAGGGATATCCTCCATATCCATTTAACTCTTCAAATGCAAACACATGCGCATAAACTTCTCAGTAATTTTTATTGTGAACTTGACAATAATTAATTATATTCATTGTATACGAGCACTGCGCACCACAAGGAGCATATATTAAAAACAGGAGAAAAAACCAGCAAATCAACAAGAAAATGAAGCCTACACCGTTTTTCTTTTTCTCTTCACGTTTGACATCATTTTTACGCGAACCGACACCAACACGTACTCCTCGTCTCCTCTTCCCTCATCAGATTTGATAAATTGAGAGCAATATATTTCTTTCTTTGTTTCATTGTCTCTCTCTCTCTAGCTTGATGATGAATGAGTGGGGAATGTCAGTGTCAATAAATTCATGTATTTTACTCTCGAGACGTCAAAACATCATGCTATTTGCTTATCCTGAGTAATATTGTTTATTACACGAGGATGAGTGAAACCCGAGTAAAACGATATATATTCTTTTTTTGTGTGTAAACAGACAACTTATGAAGATGTTGGGGATAATGAAAAGCTTCAAGTTTTCCAAGGCAATGCATGGAAAAAAGCACGTGGTATAGGAAGTAACACTTGAAGTTCAGAGAGAAGGACCTCTCTCCATAATTTCCATTTTTGTGAGTTTATCACCATAAATGGAGACTTGAGTGGGGTCGCTAGTTGACATAAAAAAGCATTCAAATATACGCATTTTCTATCTTAGCCACCCCACAACCTCATTTATATGGGGTTGAGACAGGAGCTAATTTATAAACAAGAAAATACGTCATTTAAAAGATATAGGAAAATGATAAAAAAAAGAGTCTATTGCTCTGGGATGATTACAGGAAGACAATCTATTTTCAAATGGAATGGCTTATAATATCATCAACTTCATTGTCAGCTGGTATATTAGCCTAGTGGGATTCCGTTTGTAAAATATTATGATTTTATGAATTTATTACAGCTCTTATCATACCCCACCGTCACCAGAAACAAGCTCGTATCAAATATGCATCATCGCGGCGGGTGAAGTTCCGCTGGATGTCGTATAAAAATTAAAAGAATAATATATAGCATCCAAGCTTCTCCCTCTGCCAAAAGCTTGCACAGCATAAAAAGCTGAAATATTAGAGTAAATCACCATTACTCTTGGTTTTCCCATACTCATCATATGTAACTTTGCCTTTTCATTATGTCCTTCTTATAAATGTAGTTAGCATGCTAGCCTTTGGGTATGATAGGTTATGCTGGTGGTAGTGTTGAAAATACACTTACATTCCAGATAGTTTATATTAAAGAAGCGCAGTTGGTCGTGCCAGCGTTACAAGATATCGAGTATGATATCCTGGTAGGTATATAACAATCCCCGAGTTCCGGTGTTAAAAGATTAATAGACAAATTGTCCCGTCACTCTGAGAATCAGCAAGGTTGGGAGGAGAAGAAGAACGAGGAAGATTGCCGAGTTTGACTTTCTAATTCAATGTTTGCTCACTCGCTAAAAGGTTTTTTTTTGGATTGATAAAGGGATACATAATAATGCACCTTGGTGGTGTTGAGGAGGAGGACGAGAACATGTTTGATAATGTGAGTGTGGAACGATAGCCAAGAATTATGTATCCACCTTAATATGCATGGCATTTTTCCCACGAGAGAATTTACCTCTTGTCTTTTATTTTCCTACTGTGAGCGGAGTGAGGGTGGGAGGTAAAATACCAGTGGAGGAAGCGGAAGCCCCAATGCAATGACGACATCACGCCGTGCTCAAACCAAACCTGCTTAAACTCTTTTCTTCCTCTGCTCAACTTGATGGGAATGATTAGGAGATGAAATGTGATTGCAGAGAGGAGAATGATGCTAATGATAGTAATCCTTGTTGAGGAAAATAAAGTACAGCCGAGTTCCATCATCAATATCCTCCATTATCACATCACCATTTTCATCATCATCATTCATTTTACTGGGTTGACACGAGACCAGTTATTTTTATACCTTCCCGTGTCGACGACGTTGTGGAAGGGACGTGTTGCTACGCTTCTATTCTTTCTCTTGACACGACATAAATCCTCTCCAATGAGCTTTTTCAAGTGTCCTCTTAATTCTTAAGTAATTATAAAATCTTGCTTAGCTCACGCACCTCCATTGGCATAAAAACAGAAAGGAGCCTGCCAGGTAATTACCCATTACTGGCGAACATTATGTGACACTATTTTTTAGTGAAGCCTCCAACAAGGATAGAAACAGGAAGAGGTTACTATACCACACACTTTAACACAACGTTGAGCATTCCCATTGAGATAGATACCTACTTGCGTAGAATAATTTATACAAGATACCACCCCACATTTTAATAAGTTTTCACCATTATTTTTTTTCAAATACAAAAACTACTTCACGCAATTCGCACATTTGCATTCTCACTCCAACAACATGTTTCACACTATTCGTGACTAATCTTCTTTTTTTCCACTGTCGTCTGTCACTTTGACAGAGTATATTGATGACGGTGACATGAGAGTGACAAGCGGGAATATGACTGACAGCTTACATTTTTAGTGCTTTAGTCCTTATCTAGGAATTATATGCCTAGGCATATGGTTTCTATTTTAAAAATAGTTGGGTTTAGTAGTGCAAGTGAGATCCTATATGTTCTCTACATTTTTTCTATTGTTTCCTCTTCAACCCACCACTCTACATGGTGTACACTGATAACTCTTTTTACACCGCATTCCGCTCCTCTCGTGTTTATCATATTCCTGTACAAAACGTGCACGACACGACATGAGGATTAGTGTAGGAGGAGGGAGATCTCGACAAATTTCCAATTTGTCCTGTTCTCATCATCATCATGATGAACACAGGGTAATATAATGAGGTGGATCATCGACACACGAAACGAGAGGATTACAAGTGGCAGATTATGTTAATGATTAGCAAAGGATATGATACTTTTTTAGAAAAAGATGCGCATAAAGTCATCTCTTCGTGTCTAAATGAAAAGCATATAAGGAATATTTACACATGTATATAATCTCCACTTGGCCAAGAGTCAAAGGGGACAAGAAAGAAAAAAAACTAAGAAAAAAAACACTCTCTGCGCATTACGCTCCCTTCAATCATCATCCTTTTTATCATTATCATAATCACCATTATCACACTGCTCAGCTCCTTTATCAATATCACACATTGTTGTAATTAATCTTGCGATTTTGAAGCAGCAAAAGGGGGAGCGAAGAAGGAAAAAAATGAAGAGTTAGGATCATCATCATCACACAGGGCAAAAGGGAACATGTGCCACTTCCTGTTTGACACACAGCAGCTAACATAACCCATTCCCTACTCCATCATCCTTATTCCTTTGGGTAATCCATTTTCTGCTCTTGATAACCCAACACCGTCACCAAGCGTCTTTCACACATTGGCATATTATCCTTCTATATCATCCAACTCCTTGACAAGTGATAAGAGACATCAGTTAACTTACAGCTCTCTCACTGTAAATGACTTTGTGCACATTATTTATAAGCATTATTGATGAAATGCAGTGATTACTTTAAAAGGTACATAGCTCATTTTGTAGAGTTGCATAGGGATGAAGAAAAATGTGCAATTTTAATATCAAGTTGTAATCATCGACAGACCAACCTGTAAAAATCCCGATGTCGAAGTAGCCTTTTACAGTTTTGTTTTCTGTACCAGAAAAAAATAACAAGGATAAAAGGATTAACGCAGTTTTTTATATTCTAGATCATCTTTCATATTCCCCGTGTGTATTCAGTGGATACAGTGAAACGATTGAAGAAGCCATTGGTCAATTATAGGGATTCACGATGTGGTGCAAAGATTAAGTATAAATGCCAAAGATATGAAGGGATGATGACGAGCATTTACTCCAATTTGTGAATAAATGTCTTCATATTTGGATCTGGAAGGAGATAAGGAAAATAATATGTCTATGACAAAATAATAGCATACTGCACACTCTCTATCAAGTCCTTCAGTGCTGATAGGAGACATAATGTTGTCTCTTTTTTGCCATTAAGGAAATATGTGAAAGAGAGAGAGAGAGAGAAAAAATGTATAGGTAATGAGACCACAGATCTTGAAAGATAGTGATAATATGGACGGCGGTGTATTTTTGTAAATTAAAAAGTACAAAATACTTAATGACATGTAACAATCATGAGGAATTTCATTATTCCCTTGAAGATGCTCCCTTATTAGCCTCGTCTCCTTTGCTACTGTTTTCCATTGGAAAATAGAAAAGGGTTAAAATGAAGTTGAGTATTTATTTATTCATCGTGCGTATCAGCTCGCCTTGTGTACGACATAACATGAAAGTGATACGATATGCAAATTTTTTTTGTCTTGCTTAGAAACACAAGCACTAATTTTTTCTCTCTACTTACATTTCACAAAATGCACACTTTTGCTCTCTACATGATTTCAATATGTTTTCATATTGTGAAGTTAAGTTGACATGAAACAAGAGGGAGGGATAAAGAAAAAACGATTTTTTATATATTTTTAATTGGAGATGATGTCGATACAGAACATTGCTCAAGTAATTAAAACTCGTGTTCGGAAATTGAGAAATGGGATTTGATTAAGGGAGGAAAGTAAAAACTGAAAACAAAGAAGCCCATTAATGCTTGCAGATGATGACTGCAAGGCATTATATGAAATATTAGCATAATATTACCATAATAATATATATACCACACACACACACACACACAATCAACAAAAAACTCTCTATAGTCAATACACAGTTTGAAGAAGAAAAAATCAGTGCATTTTTGTGTTTACTTTTATTACAATAATTGTATTATGATGATGATACCAAGTGTTGTGACATAGTCATCATCCATATCTAAAAAAATATTGTAGCTTTGTTGTACTAATTACTCCTAATTAACCTCTTAATTCAGACACCTTATTTTTCCCAACTTAAACTTTAATTACTCCAAGGAGCAATTCATTCTACAAGTTTTAATGTATGTACATACATCCCTAACAGCTATTGGACTATATATGAGTAAAATATATACATGCACTGAACATTACGTACTACACAAGCTGATTACATTTTTTCCCTTTTAATTAACACTCTCCTCTTCTTCATGCGCTATTTTCGTACATAATATGCTAAAGTACCCTATCTACAAGTTTTAGCTACTGATCTCTCTCTTGTCTTGTCTCTTTTCCCCATTCTCCATTTTGCCATTTGCATACTGAGAGTACACCTATATGAAACAATTTCCACATCGTACGTATCATTTCGATATAATTCTCTTTCTAGATATATCACACAGGGAAAATATCTGTGTAAAAAAATGTAAATTAATTAATTAGATAGAATTTGCCAAATGAGAGATTGCATCATCATCACCATCTTTTTTTATATAAACAAATGTACACACTCTAAAAGTAGACTTATATTTGTACATGGGTATTATTAGGTATGTGTGTAGTGTATTTTACAAAGATGGTAGTTTTGTGGAGATAACAGTAAGGTAAAATTAGTTTTTACATTGGCTCATATCATTTTTCTGTTTCACAGATTTTTGATACAAACACCGTGAGGAAACTTTTCTTCTCTACTTCATTTAGCTTTGATCTGACACCTTGTGTAACTCGACGCTTTGATGAAATAAAATCGTTTCTAATGATGGTTATATGACTTTGAAGTCGTGAACAATGGATTTTGCTCAGTTTTCGCTAATTTCTTGCAAAACTATGAATTTCTCATTTAAAACTTGGAAAAGGGACACACGATAGGGGACATGGCTAAATGCTAATTTCCTACAGTGTTTGCTCTTTTCCTTGTAAGAAAATAATAGAAATGGTAAAAATCACCCTAGCTAATTCCTCGTGTCACGTTTCTATTCACATTTTTACTCCCCCTGTCTTCCAAAATTGTTCAAGAGATGAGCACAGAGAAGAGTTTGGCATGGCTTTGACTTGTCGTGGTAAATTAGGATTTAATAAAATTGCACACAGAAAAGAGATTACAAGACTTGATCTGAATTTTGATGCGGGTTGCTCTACCGCCAGGACGAAAAATGAAGAAGTAATTTAGCAAAGATTTTTTAACGTGTTTGCCCTTTCCCTAGTTTTTCCCTTACATTTGCATTTCTTTCACATATTTGTCCTTTCAGTTGACAACGTTCGCACATTTTTGAGCTCTCCCCTTGCACAACTTTTTACACGATTAGTTTTCATCCTTCGACCACTAACAAAAAGTGGAGAAAAACGCTTATATTATACTTTTATATGTAATGTTTTGCCCCCCACTATCCACACTTGATAGCAAAAGCATCATCATGATGGTCTCGGAATTTTCATAATGACACGAAACAAGGACATACCATACAAAGTTGCTTCTTTACGAATGCAAATTTGGGACGTGAGCTAGAAGCCTAAAGTAGAAGAAAGAAATAAGAAGAAAGAGAAAAAGTATTATACTAGAGGGAAGAGGCTTTACTCCACATTCTGCTGAGTCAGCCACCACGTGCAATAACTGATCATGGTCATTTCCCTCGTTTATGTCTTTATATATCCTCCCCAGGAAAAAAAACTTCATTTTGGTAGAAAAGTCAATTTCACTTTTCTCTTAGATACTCCAATCATCTCTGAAAGAATATTTGTACAATATTTTCTCCCTCTTCATACACTCAATGCATGGGAAGAACAGAATTTTCTTAGGAATGGGATTTTTGGTGGCAAGATCTCATCAGAAATATCATACAGTTCAATATCACATGATGATTCAACTCTCCATTGCAAAACCTATACCACACTACAACACGAAGCTATTCCACATGTTTACTCGAAACAAGGTGGCATATAGAAGCCTTGCAAAAAGCAATTATTTTCTGTTAAGTAAAAGCGAAATTAAATCAGATCAAATTCATTATCCAACTTACGAAATTTCCACCGCCATAGTTTCTCCTTGCCAATACGGCAAACTTATAGAGTACCCCATTTTCATTTTGTTTTCGCACAAACACAAAATGTTCCTCTTGTTTACTCGTTTCCCTTTTGAATTCTACTCGTGAAGCACATAAACATTAAAAGAGTAACATTACTATTTTCATCGTCCTCCTCTCCACATTCATTTTTCTACACGCAAAACGTATTTCTCCTCGTTATCAAATCTCCTTTGCGGAACAACACTTGCACATCTTGCATATCACCAACTCAAATTTGTTTTCCACCTCAAGTGCCGATACCGCTGTGATTTCTGCACAAGAGACATTTATTGTTTCCCGTGTTATCAAGTCCGCTTATCCCTTGTCACCCAATGTCACTGTCCATATTTTTACACCTTGAAGACTCTCATATTTTTTGTTGTTAAACTTAGGCTTGGAGAGAAGCAAAAACACACACACATACACTATTTCTCCTTTACTTCACATGTGGGTTTGTGTAGTACAGTTGCAGACAAGAGGAGTAAACATATCCATCCATTTAGTTAAGCTGAACTAATCTATAAAAAAATTATAATATTATGCTTGTATCAATCACAGCAATAAAGATAACCCAATCCTTTTCTTCTTTCTTTAGTGCTTTCCTTGAAAGTAACTTTGTTAGATGTACATCATGCAGAGTATTATTTACATACCTACATTCTCTTTTGCCAATGACATAGTCCGCACAGAGAGATACATTCATACGCACGAAAACAATAACTTCATAAAAACAGATATCGCCTTTTAATATGATACTTATATTGTCACTTCAGCTTTTGATTTTCTACTCACAGTAGAGCGTTTATTTTTTTCCTTTAAATCGGAAAAATTACTCCCACTTGTAGATACATAAATAAACAGAACATTATTTTCAAATTTATGACCGTCATTAGTCAGATTTGTACGCATGCAAACAAAAGGCACATGACATTACTATTATTACCGACTGATGCATGATGGCTGATGTTTGCTCTTTGAAGTCATTTAAAACTATGTCTGTGACTGCATTCAATTTTTTTCTCTGCTATCAAGGAGCAATTAAAATGATTAGAAAATGTTGGATGAGGAACATTATTACGCATAAAATTGCAGTAAAGTATGTAAAAAAGCGGTTTTTGCATGCACACAAGCACACTCACAAAATGGGGTGAGGTGGAGTAAAAACGCTTTTGTGCCAGTGATTTTTCATTCTTGACTGTGGGAAGGAATGTTAGTTGGCACAGGTCTCTAGTAATGAGTAGGGTTTTCCAACATTAGCAATTGATAGTCACTTTCTGGGTGTAATTAAAAATTCACTTGCACTTCACTCCAAGCTGTAAAAATAAAAGTCGGTGGTTGTGAAGGTAATGATGGACTCTTTTTTCCCAAACATTAAATGTCAAGACCAACCGAGAAAAACTGGTTGCTCAATGCATACCCCTATGAGGAAAATACCTAAGTCTTTACAAACAACAAAAGGAAGGATGAAAGTTTTTTTCATGAAAATTGCCAACACAAATGCCAATTGGCGAGTCAATAATTCTTTCTTCTTCTTTTTTCAAATAGACTTTAAATACACGAGCCTCTTAGCCGTGAACGTTGACAGGGCAAGAGCTGGTGAACAACTGAGAGACTGTGTGAAGCCTGGTCAGTACTTTGCTGGCATTGGCACATGTAAAAAAAAGACTTCTCAGAAGACAGACCACTCTTGTTAGGTGATGATGATTACCTACGTGTGGTTGCAGTGCTGAGGAGTAAAATAAAAGGGCAACTTTGTTGTCAAGTAGGTATATCTTGGATGGATTGGAGTAAGGAGTATGGCAAAATGCTGTTGTAGAGGAAATCATGTAAATACAAGACATTCTTCTTTTATACTAGAGTCGAGTGTTTTTTGCTGTTGCTTTCAAATCACTCACGGACATCTACTAATAATATCATCCATTTCTACTATTTCACTTGACAAGGCATTCTGTGGGGGAAAACAATGAATAAACTCATGTTAGTTAATGGCTAAACTCTCTTAATTATTTTTTATGGGGTTGTAATAAGCTTCAAACATGCTGGGTGTTGTTGCTTCTTGGGAAAAAATCTTTTACTTGTGTAGATCCAAAGGGAAACTGCAAGAGTAAAAGCAAAAGTTAACCTATCTAATTTTAGTCGGCATTGATTTATACTTGTTGAAGAAGGGTAAAATGAGACAACAAGGGAAGCACATACTATGTAGAATGAAATAACCATTTCGCATCAGCACACTGCACTTCAAACAGATCTATTATTTATCACTGCAATTTAGTTCACCTTGCTAAAATGTGAGCTTCCTTGACTCTCACCAGAAAATATAGGAAAAAAATTCTCGGAATGATGATGACCTCTCAAATGATGATTATATTGAATTCCTTAACCGAAAACCTGAACTTCTGAACAGGAAGACTTGTTCTAGTAGGGATTTTTTTCTGCTCTGGTGAAAAATGATGGATTATTTAGAGAGTTGATTATTTATCAGGGAAATTATGTGAAATGCTCTTTTGTAAAATGCAGCAAGTTTTTTTATGTCTCGACAATAGTCGCACTAAGGTTGTGTGTTTGTGCGTGTGTTTTTAGTATGTGCAAAGTAGTTGAGATTGAGATGTTGAGAATTTACATTCCTCTATGCTTCCTCCAACGTTACCGACTAAACTCGTGCATGCACGTTTTCCTCCTCATTTCAACGTAAAAGAGAGGATTGAGTTTGGACTTTGTTACAATCTGACTTTTTTTTTACGTGATACATTTTTCGGCTCCAGTTGTGCATGCAACAACTTGTACACCTCTGCTTTACTTTTCATCGCTTAATGACTAATGATGCAATTTACTTTGTACTGGATTCCCATGCTTGTGGACATTAACGAAGGAGCATCATGGTAATGTGTATATTGATGATGCAATATTACCGAGGCTTATCATGAAAGGGCGTCTTGATCCTGAGGTACAAAGCGAAAATGAAATGGCTCTTCACAAATTCTGTTGAAAAATAATATTCGTCTAGCGTAATCGTCTACTCGTTCCGTGTTGGTTTGTTGCCGTTGGTGGTCGACAGAGGATGAGCATAGTTAGAGCTTCCGTTCGTAGTCTTTGAATAAAAGAAAATATGCTTTCATGGAGATGTACGTACATCAACATGATTGAATGGGAAAACTGGAAGGAAGGCAAATATTCGATTAATTAGTGCCAAGTCTTTCATTACGTTTCTTGATGAACTGTAAAGTTATTATGTTTCTCATGCAATGCAATAAACCCTACTTGAACCGACGACAGTTGGATTGATTATGAAAACTGAAGTGAGCAAAGACGGTTTGTTTCACGATTTCATGTTTGGTAAGACTGAAAGAATCCTGCTTCCTGTGCTTGGCACTCAAGGATATTAAGTTACAGTTTTATTGAAAATGTCACCGTCACGCCATCGTGTTGAACACTGCTTTAATAACCATACACCTGATATAAGAAGCTCTGCTCTAGATAATGGTTTTCGCTTTTACAACACGAGAGGAATCGATAGTTAAACAACATAAAAATCTAAAATAAATTCGAGATAAATTTAAATTTACAGATTTTAGCCTTTACATTTGAAGAATTCTCAAAAACATGCATATAGTATACTTACATGACAAATTTTTATATAAAGAAAGCGTTAATTTGCCGTTACAAGTTATAACAATGTACGTAGCGATTTTTTTCAAATATGAAACCGTCTACGGGAAATGAGCTTAAATCTTACTTTTGCAGGCTAAACCTAATGAAAAAAGCTGTATAGCTGTATTTCCCCAATTTTTTTTATCTGCAACTTTTTACCAAACGTTGGGTCACTAAAATAAATTAGTTTCGAGTCTGCCATTTTGCCATAACCCATTGATCTATGGATAGAGATTTGAAAAGAAAGTAGAGGCTGTGTAAAAGTAAATCAAGCAATTGCCCGACCGATGGGAATCAAGATTTCATTAAGAGCTTTGCTCGTTGGTGTTGCTATCTTATTGCACGATACTATTCGCTTTTAACTTTGTGAGCTGCTTTGACGTAACCACTGCTAATGCCATTCTCAAGGTTAAGCTTTATCGCTGTTTACTGTATATCTAATCAGCATACATATAATATTCTCCATTCCATACCAGAATCATCCAGGGTAAACAAAATATCAAGATTTCAATACTATTTCACTCCACATTCGGTTGGTTGAGGGGTAAAAGAAAGTTAAATTTCAAGTTGCAAAGATGTCAGAAGTTTTAAGCGGATTGAGAACCTGGACAGGTCAAAATCACAAAACCATTGCAATCGTAATCGGAGGGATCTTCATTACAGTTAAAGTCACTTCTAAAATCAAGGAGAAATTGAACAACATCAAAACCCAACAAATGCTGTAAATTCCCCTTTCACAGATCCATTTCACACAACTTTACAATATGAAGCAAATGCATTGTATTTTTTCTCAACAGAAAAAAATGGGAAGATGGGCCTAAAAATGTAGTCATTTTACATACCTTATCTAGAGGAAAAACAGTCCCGAACTTGTCCCCGTTCGCGATGAAGTTGGAAACCTTCTTGAGAATGGCAAACGTTAAATACCAAGTGAGTTGTCGAATTTCAATTAAAAATGGTTGCATTGACATATGAAATTGAAACCATTTTGCTTTTTCTTATCTTAGCTCGATTTCCATGATCCCTGTGGCCCAGTCGGTAAAACCCCATGGATCACTTATAACGGGCAGCATATCGCAGATTCCCAAATTATCATTGACTTCCTTAGCAGGTAAGAGGACTTTTTGTCCATCATTATCCTAACATTTACTCTCTCTCCAATTTTACCTACTAATTACAAACATTTGTATTGCAGAGAACACAATGTTACCATTGGCAATTACACAGAGCAGCAGCGAGCTGTCGCAAAAGCAGTGAGAATTGTGATGGATGAATATCTTTACTGGTAGACATTCTTATTTTAACTTGTTCATTTTCAAATTTAAATCTTCCAATATCTTATTTTTCAAAAGGGGTATTGGCCTATGGAGATACGTTTACAGTGAAGGACGAGGTCTCAACGCCTTATTCGACATGCCGGAATCCACCCTCCGAGCGTTTCACAAGTCAGCCCTTAAGCGAGTTCAAGATTCTGCTTGGAAACAAGGAATCGGAAGACACTCACAAGAGCAGGTGATTCAAATGATGAAAGATGTTCTTCACACAATCTCTCTCATTTTGGCAGACAACCGATTCCTTCTCGGCGATGAGCCCTGTGAACAGGACTGTTCCCTTTTTGGATTTCTTTCTATGGTCATGTGGGCAACTCCAGAGTCACCATACGAGAAATATCTTATAGGTATGAATGTACATGATGATCCGTATTTTAAAGTGACCCCGTCCCGTCTATCAAATCCGTTCATAAATAATTTTATTCGTTTATAAGATGAGCTACCAAACCTGAAGGAATACTGTATCCGAATGAAAGAACACTTTTGGGTCGACTGGGAAGAGTGCTTGGCCATTCCCAACTAACCTTTATTTAGCTCTTACATAATAAAATAAGATTCTCTCAAATATTGTAGCAGAAAACCGTACATACGCATTAATACAATCATCATTACATCAATGTTGCAGTTTGTTCCCATCTCACTTACATCTAAAATTTGAACGCCGAAATACCTACTTCCATGCTACATTTGAGAGAATTCAATAAACCCCTTTAATATTCTTTAACTTATTTATACCTCTCCACCCTATGAAATCATACTTTGTTGTCCAGTTAAAAATTTCCATAATGTTCAGTTATAACAAAAATCTGATCGAAACTTATGAAATAGAGATGCGTGCAAGTATCTAATCGACGACAAGATCTTCGTCGGCATAGATACTTTTCTTAAAAGCTTCTTAAATAGATTCTAATCCGTATGGATTCGAAGACGAGTACGAGCACATGTAAGTATTCAAGCTGCTCAATTAAATGGCTGCAATTTATAAGTGCAAGTGGTTGGAAGTTTTGACATAGTATGAATTGCACATATGAATAACTTTTGTTTACTATTTGATTACACCATAAAAAAATGACCAGAATATGCACAAATTATGGTAATATAACCCAAATATTTATTAAACTGCCCATGCAGGAAACATGTTATCATTCGTGGTTTTTCATGCCAAATCTATGAGAAAGCATGGGTTTGCTTGAATTTAAGTTGGTTATCCCAGCTCCAAGTAATAATTAATTCCTTTACTATGCGTCGCAATTTTCAACACCGAACGAAATACCATTTCCGTAAGCCACAATGGTGTGTTTTAAGTTGTATGTATTGATGACCATACTTAAAAATCTAATTTAGTTATAGAATGTTCAATTGACGTAGACATAGCTCCGATTGTTTTAACAGAATATTGGTAAAGTCTTATACTACCATTCTGTGTATCCGACATAATTATTAACAAATGAGCAAACAGGCCTATTGCTTATCCATCATTATACAGTGCAAATACAATAAACACATGTAAACTGTTGAAACAAGGTTGCAGTTGCAGTCCGTAATCCGTACATTGATGTTATATTTTTAAAAACACAAAAATTCCTTAGAAAACATTGGGTGCAGTGAATTAAAATTCTAACTGCACATACGTGTCCGTCTCATACCTTTCGAACGATGCATTACACTATATTTTTTCTCATAAAGTACGATTTTCCGCCAAAATTTGGAATAGTTTGAAAAAACCTAAAATCGCCGATGTAAAACGAAGGGCGCGCTAAATTTAAATTCTAACCACACGTACATGTCTGTCTCATTAATACCTTTCGAACGATGTATTAAATTATATGTTTTTCTCAAAAAATACGATTTCCCGCCAAAATTGCGAATAGTTTGAAAACGGGTGGACGGATTTGGCTCTAATGAAATAGGCTAGGAGGAGGGGTCAAAGTATACTAGTATACCGAATTTCAGCAAAAACCGCCCAGCCGTTTCCTTAGAATCA
>JAHZNA010002407.1:0-22210 GCA_027743935.1 Sinodicranocentrus sp. ZH6
CCTGACTACAAATTTTCAGCCAAATATCTTTCACCCCCCCCATTGACCGGATAGGTCTTTAGACTCTGTCTACACCCATGAAAAATCACTATACTTTTTTTACTGTTAGAGCAGGTATCGAATCCGTGATAGATAGTCAGTAAATTAATGTTAACGAAAAGGGTTTATAATTCCATGACCTACATACATTAGTTTTGTTTACCTTTAACATACGACGAATTTAATCTTAAATTTTGAACCGGAAATCCTGGTAAACGAGTAAATTTCTTCTGACACAGATTTGAAAAAGATATGTCGACTTGAAATATTAGCTTTCTGAATTCCCAGGAAATGATGTCACCATGGAAGGTTTTTTTACTTGTTTAACATGTCTACTTCCTCTTTTCCTTTGACTCGCAAAATAGAATCATGCATGTTAATAAAATAGAAGGAGGCATAACAGTCAGTAAATTTCCACAATTTCGTCATGTTGGAATGAAAATTCAATGCTATCCTGGTAAACATTCAGAACTGATGACAGCTGAAGAAAATGCCTTTTTGAACGTGTTGAATTTTAATGAATAGTATTTGCATAAATATAAATTTAACAATGAGCAATAAATATCTTTGATGTACAACTTCCGCTATTGCGTGGAAATTCTCCGGATGATTTTCTCTTCTCCTAATTGGTGAATGTGTTGTCATGCTGTTGTCTTGAGATGAATCGAAAATTTCCAAGGGCAAATAAAAGCCATGCTTCAAACTACGTTTGAAAATTGTGTTCCTTGACAAGCATCATGCAAGAGTTCTATCACATCAAGACTACTATTTCACAAGATCTTTATATTCGATAGGATTTCGTTAATTATCATATTCCTATTTATGAATAATTTCAAGCTTTGATGGATCCCACACTACATCTGAAATTACTTCACAAGACATGAGTTGTCCTTCACCTGATTTTATCATATCTTAATTTCCACACATACAGCCTTAAACTCCATTCTATCAAGGACAAAAAAGCGTCAGTGAAGAAAACAGTACAATTTTCGTATACACCCAGTGACTGCATAATTTTAGATTTCCATTGGCAATCAGATCACAGAAGAGAAGGGTTTAGATGAAAAATAAAAGAGAGGAGGCGAAGCCTACAACAACTTCCCGACCGAAACCATCTTGCTACAAAAACAGTGAAAGCAGAAGGATCTGCCATACTGCCATCATTCAAAGAAACGCACGAGTGAGCGACTAACAACCATCCGCTCTTCTTGTCCTGTTGTAACTTATATTTGAACTTTCTCAAGTGCTTCGGAAATTGCAATATGAGTGTCTATCTTATGTATGTTTACATCCCTTTGATATATATTAAAGTGTTTTACAACTTTAAAGAAAATCCACTTAATGCAATGCGTGTGTTTGTTCCACTGTCTGAAAAATTCAATATCAGGTACCGTTCACGTCTGGAGAAGAAAAGGAATTTAATGCAAATCCCACTTCTGTCGCACGCATCCTCCAAAAATAAAAGTCTCTCCGTAAAAATTGTTACTTTCTTGTTATGCAATTTCGACTAGTTTATAGCCCCGTTTTGGTGCATCTCAAGGAGAAAAGTAGGATTCGAGAAATAGTACGAATTTTCTTTTATTTACAGGCTCAAAAAAGCTTTTTCTTTCTTCAAAGGAATATCCTCTTTTTTGTCACAACCTTCGACTTTTATTCCCATTGAATTTTTAATGTCACCATTTTTGGCTCAAATATTCCACAAGTCTAACAATAAAAAAAGGCTTAATGTGACAGAGGAACAGATGAATCTTTGTGACCCGACTGCTCCACTTTTTTCTCTATTCAGGCGATAGCTCCTCGTTAGTTTCTTGCTATTGATAAACATTTCACTTTCTCGTTTGAAGCTATTTTCTCGCCAAAAAAATCCACTATTCTATTTTGGCTACATTTAAGCTTTTTAATTCTATCAAAACCTGGTCGGAAAAGGTTAGATAGGTAGTATTCATTGTATGCTTAAAACTTGCCCATTCTAGCTTAATTTTATGCTAACGTTTATGCGTGCAGGGGTCCAATAAACTTTAATAAAAGTCAAAGTCATCGTTTCCAGCTGGAAAGGGGTTCCTCCTGTGACTCCACTCACAAGGAAAATGATCGAATCTCGGTTGCTGGTTAGTTGGGATCCATTAAAATTTAAACTTACAGAGAAAAACACTTTTTCATCTTCTAGTCCAACAGGGAGACACCAAGGAGCATCCGATTTTTCTTTCTCCTCAAGTGGAAGCAGTTGGATCATAAAAAAGTTATTACGAGAATTTCCACAACTAAACGAAACCCACTCTTGCATCTCATCCGTCATTTTTCCCCGTTTATATCCGTCCCCATATGTTGCGGATTTTGTAGAATCAAATTCACCCTTCTGATTCCATTTATTCGTTTTCCCAATCTCTCATCCCGTCAAGGTTATTCAACACATATAATTAGGTTAAAGTCAACATTCACACTAACAAATCTATTCAGCGGAACATATTCGTTTTAAAATGTTATCATCTTCATGAAAAACGCGCGACTGCTTTTACAAGTACGAATTTCATCCCTTCTACAATAAATTGCTTCAATGACTAATTTGAGCCTTAAGCGGATAAAAAAAATTTAAGATGAGAAAGTAGTCAGCACTTTTCTAGCCGAATGAAGAAGCCTATCAAAACCAAATGAAATCCTCACTACTACCTGTAAAGGAGAAATTTGATAACGGACGTAAATGAAATGATCCATGACGAAGCGTATGTATCTTTTAATCAAACAAATCTGATCCCCAAGTTAAATTGACCCAATGGAGCGTAGAAAACAGTCCCACAAGGGAATACCATCCTTGCCTTTACACTGTATCTTTAAGCTGTATTTATCGACATACATAAAAAATGTGAAACCCTCCTACACAATTTCTTTTCTAGAGAGACTGCTCATCTATATGTGTGTTTTTTGCTAGGCAGGAAAAAAGTGAAAGTGAAGTGGAAAAAACTTTCCTTTCTTAACATACTACTTTTCCCTTACATTAAGTAGACAAAAGCATACATGCACAGACATTACTAACAGATGTGGAGGAGTTGAGTGTAGAATTTCACCCAGACATTTTACCATGCCTCAAAAATCTGGCAAGAAACTGTTGGAAGAAAGGTCAGGATGGAAACGGACGTGGTTTATTTGTAAAAAAGGCTCTACTTCTCTACATTTACTCTTTATCCTACTCCTGGAAAGAAACCAATGCAACCAAGCCAGAAATCATAAAAAGCAGGCACTTAACAACAGAGTCAACCAAACGTGTAATTCCTTTTCATCCGCTAAAAATTCATCTGATTCAAAGAACACATACACAGGAAAAGCAAAGACTATAGACTTGAGGAAAGCTAAACTCGATAAAAACTATACATGATACTTTTTTCTCTCCTTCTGTAGATGATTCACATTGACCACGTTATAGATTGCTGTTTCCTGAACGGTATGTTTCTACCAAACTTGATACTCATTGTTACTTGTCTTTTACGAAGATTCCTCAAACTATTTTCGAGAACGGATATAAAGATTACACATAAAAAGGTGAATGAGTGTATGACTGAGCAAGGGATATAGACTTGCTGGGTGTTGAGACTATGTAGAGCACACATGAATACACAGTCTTTTCCCCTATCCGATTCAATCCTCATCTTGGTCGTATTCCGTAGAAAATGTTTTCCTTTCTGTTTTTTCATATATATTCTTCGCAACCCCTTTATGAAATCATCACTACTTTCCACGAAGGAGAGGAGGAACAAAAGGGAAAACTTTATCAGGTAAAAAGCACTATCCATCTTTGGTATTTCCTCTGACATATAAACAGATGATAGAGCTACAGAAATGGAATAATACGGGGAACTCGACAAACAGGTAAAAGAGTGAAGACAAATAAGTAGTACAATAGATATCTAGAAAGAGAACATGCTTTTCCCAAAAACAAAATCCATACACATATATGCGTTTTACATATGTAAATATTTCCCCCCGAAGAAAGTACATCTTTACAACTTGAGTCTGAAAGAGAGTAATGCTTTGGAACGACTACAAAGAGAAAAAGGTTACAAAGCTTTGAATCGATAAATCACCAAAATGATCACCTTTTTACCCTTTAGATGCAAGAATAAAAATGGCATATTCTTTTATTTCTTAAACCAAATATTGCATTCCATACGTAAGATTCTTTTTTTCCATTTCTTTCTTACTTCCTCTATCTTCCAGCCACATGATCTTGGTAGATCCACGCTCACTCACTCAAGGAGAAAAATGCAAAGAGAAGAAAAACTCTCACTTTTTCTCTTATTTCACTCACTTCCCCCATCCACTACTTTACCTTGTCATAGTTCTCCCAACAACGGAACGGTGGAAAAAAACTTGCTTTGTATTTTTACCTATAGAGTTTTTACCTATATTATCTGAGGGTGATGTGGGTGGGAGATGGAAAGTATAAAATACATATTTTTGTACTAGTCTATATAACTAGAATTTACATTCTCTTCATTTTTATGTATGCGTAAACACATTTTTTCTCCAAAATACATTTCACGTGAGAGAAAGATGACAAAAGAAAAGTTTAAGGAGAAACGCTTCCTTTAGAGAAAAAAGATTATTGTCATAGAGATGTTAGCAAGAAAAAGAGGATGTTTTATATTCAAAAAAGAGTCTCGTCTTATCTGGTGCGTCGTCGCAAGTTACTTTTCTTATCTTGTAACAATCACACATTCCATTGTAAAGAGTGGAACTATAGTATATATTCAAAAGTGGAAAAGAACGCAATCCCACAGTCAACTGTTAGGATAACAATGGTTTATTTGGATTGTAAACATATTACTGTCTTATTTGTACAGGAAATCTTCTTTGACAGAAGTAATCTTATTCGTGTTTATTGCCTTCTAAGTGCGTGTTGGGTGGGATACCAGAGTTTCTTAAGTTGTCCTTATTGGTGTCAAATTCCAGGGCTAGCTTCAATTTGAAGAATAATGTGTTGGATGAAAGTTAATATGTGAGAAACATTTTGAAAAGAGATTTTGAACACTTATGATGCATTAATTCCAGTTTTGAGGATACATATAGAAGCATAACAAAAGACTTTCCCTATATTGTTTTCCGACTCCTATTTCTCTGTAGGAATTTGACCTACTAAAACTTGTACGAAGGTAAAAAACCTGAATCTAGTTTTAATAACTTGGATTCATAATATCCGCCTGCAAGCTGTCGCAAAATACAATTTTTGGGATATACCTTCCCCAATATGTATTTTAAGAAGGAAACGGGAAAATAGAGGGGAAGGAATGGAATCCAATTTTTATCGCATTCGATTTGCTTTTTCCCGTTTTCTCTTCTTCTTCCAGATATTATTTCATTCTTAGTGTAGCGTGAGTACTTCTGCAACACTGGTGTTACTCTTTTATCTCCCACTTTTTTCTCTAGTTCTATCTACCTTTTTTTGTTTTCAGAGTGTCTCTTCATCTCAAAGTCAGATTAACTAAATCGGAGTAGTTGGCTTGCAGAGAAAACTACAGCAAATTCATTTTTTTTCATTCGTTCGCTTTCCATCACAACAAGTTTTTTAAGGATTGAGAAGCACACACCAGTCTCTTCCGAGAATGTCAAGGTATATGAGTGGAGACGGGAAAAGTAACCCTGAAATGCTACATTACACCGTATAATGAATCTGGAGAATCCAAGCTTGCCATTCCGTATGAGAAAGCAAGTTTTAACGGAATAGGAATGAATGAAACGAAGAAAGCGGCTAAATTGAATGAGCCCTTAGGATAAACTTTGCATCACGCTGTATGGCAACTTTTTTTGGTAGAGATGCACACAGAAACACACACACGCTCTTTCTCTTCCTCTCTATCTGCAGTCCCTCACGTAACAAGTATTTTACCATGTGGAGTTGAAGTTACAGTGTTATTTGGAAAATTCAACTGGGAAACTCAAAGGAAAGGAGCAACACACGAGTAAACACACATAAATATGAGTGTTCAGAGAAAAAAGCGGAGGAAAATCGAAGCGAGTGTTCAACGTGCTTTTCCCACCACCACCACCACGAAACTCTGAATCTTCTATCTAAAAACTCTCATGCATTTCTCTATCAAGTATCAAGTTATATATAACACGGAGATATCCTTGAACTCACAACAGAGATAAGCTTCTTGATTTATTTACACCAGAATGAGCACCTATATGCGTGTATTATGCGAGGACTTTGTATTCTTTTGTAGGATGAGAACCAATCCATTACAAGCCCCTTGGAAAGTTGTAGGAGAGAGTTAAATAAGGAAAATAAATGAAGTTTTAGTGTTTGCCAAAACTCCCACGTTTTTTTTTGTTTTTCATTCTGCAACATTTCCAAATACGACCGTAATTCCAAGGTATTAATTGGCTTTTTTACCAGGTTCTCCTCTCCTTTCTTTGAGATTCTCGTTGAGCAAACAAATATTTAACTTTGCTTATTCCAAAACTTCATGGTTTATTGGATGGCTAATCGGGTTTCTGCTTATTTCGAGTAAAGGAGAAACTCCGTCAAAAAAAGAGTTCTGTTTGGCTTCACGCAACATTGAGTTTATTACAAGGACAAACATTTCACTCCGATGATAACTAGGAAACACTTAATAACTCATTAAAATTTGCCTCAAATTCGTTAATTTGGAGATTCTATGGTCAATGTTGGGGTAAAGGTAAAACCTAGCCACTTGAACCGGGTGGATTTTCCATTTGTGAATATAGTAGAAAAAGAGTGCTCCATGTATGAGACATTTTAATGTTTACTCTTTTCATCATTCCCCCACCATGCCTTCATTAGGGAACAATGCCAACTTGTTTCTTTCCTAGACAAAGAATCCCAATCACGGGTAACGAGTTAGAGAGCTCGGTGTAGGTGTAAGTACACGAGAGAGCACAAGATTTTACTGAAGCAAAACATGATATTGAATCCAAGCGTCTAGTGCTGTTGCTAGTTCAGCGTGTATAATTTAAATTATAAATTCATTACGCTTTGACTATCCTCTTGGAATTTACCTAGTCAAGAGAATTGCTAAGAAAAGAGCAAGCAACATTATCCACGCTCATCAACCCACACGCTTAAATTTTATCAACCTCGAGAAAATCTCTTTCAAGGGAGGATGAAGAGGGAGAGAGAAAAAACTGCAAGCAGCATCTCTGTGCTTTATCAACTTTATGCCTAACTAAGGCTAGGATAGCAGATGCTTGTTGCGATTACATCTTTCCGTCTCCATCCCTTCGTTCTTTGGGTTTGAGATGAGCCAAATAAATGTCAAAGGTGGTTGCTTTCAAAACCCTTTGGGGGATGCTGTCTATTCCCAATAATTTTTCGTACATTTACAATATCCTTTCTATATATCCTATTAAAATAATATGTGGGGTGTATCAGATCCTGGCTACTTTGTCAGTTTACTTGATACCCAGAATAATATTGTCAATTTATTAGCTACCCCTCAACGTTTTTTCTTATTTCTTTTCCGTTGTGAGGCTTTTTCTCCTTCTCACGAACTTCAAGAATTGTGAATACATAGAATTGACTTTGTGCCATCTCCGCTTTCACCTTTTCCCCTTTTTTCTTCTCTTTTTATCCTCATGTGCCAAGTCCTCTCTTCCTTTTTTCACTTTGCCTTTGTGGCTTTCTCCAGTTTCATTCCGTTTTTCTCCTTTCTCTAACTCCAACTGCCTTGGGAAATAATAAGACTGGTTTGGTTGACTTGAGAAGCCTAAGTGATGTATATACTTTGAAAGATTACACGCGCGCAGTTCTCTCTCTCTCTCTCTCTCTTCATCTCTTCATAGTGTTTTTTTCTTCCAGAGTCGGGCGAGCTTAACAAGCAAGTCAAGTAGAAAGCTCACTGGGGTACTGAATAAAAATGTACTCCCCATCGTATCACCAAAAATGAAATGTTGTGGAGAGCAAAAAGGAGGTAAAAGGAATTCAAATGCTTTTCCCAAGCCCGTCTTTTAAAAAAAATGCAATAATGTCAGGGATGTACTTTTACATGGAGGGAACGACCTGAATATTTATAACTCGCTGGGAAAACATTTATGGGAAAGAAAAAATAAGAATGACGAGGTATGCACTTTATTTCTTGGTAATTGCTACGATTTTATCAATTGTAATCCTCAATTGAAGCCTCAATCGTTACTAATCTCCCACACAATTCATGTCACCAAAATCTAGCAAAGAATGTTTCTTTTCTTCACAGAAATTTGCCAAAAAATGGAATAAATCCTGGTTTGAGAGCATGACTGCGGAAATGCGATTCGTAAGTATAAAAAATGCCAAGAAAAGAAGTCATCCCAGAAACAAAAATTTCCGGCTCGAACTTCCTCCTTCCTCAGTCTTCTCGTATAGCTTGTAAAGTAGGTGGGGTAGAAACCGCAGGATTTTTTCTCTTCAAATTCGGCTTAGTAATTCTAATTCATTTCCTTCTTTTGGATGCAAAACTAGAGAAGCTCTCTCTTGAGCAAATAGTAAGTGCCTATATAGGAGTCTACGAAATCAATCTCATTTTACACGGAACAATGGAACTCACAAGTGAAATTTATATGGTGCCAGTTAAATTTTCAAAAGTAAAACTGCAGCCATAACTATGTTTCTACCAAATCCCTTTCATTAACCTTGAAAGAGATATTCTTGTACAAAATCCTGCTACCCTTTATATGTGGGCTTTACCAATTGTTAAAATATAAATCCTCTCTTTATTTCCCAGGTTTGAATGACATCTAAAAGATTTTCCTAGTAAGAGAATTACTGGCCTTTACAACCATTAAGCTTTTTCCATAGAGTATCAGTTGCTCTCTTCTCTGGAGTAAGTGTAAAATCCAGCTTTTAATCTTCCTTCTTCACATTGGGATTTTCTCCTCTTTCCACAAACCGTTCCCAGTCTCGGCATGAGTTTCTCTCCGTGTGTGAGAGGAAGGGTGGATTTTTTGGCAAGCAACTATCAGTGAAAAAACTTATCATTATCTTTATCCTCCTGGATAGTATACCTCTTGGAAGAATACCTATGGATTCCCAACTGTAGGAGTCATTTAGCAACTTGTAACACTCTTTTAGCCTTGCGTCAACCTACAGCGAAAAGTTAAAATATCACTACCAACGCCAGAAATGTAAAACCATTTAGAGGAAAAAACCAAGTTTGTCTTGCCCCAGTCTCTGGAAACTAACTCTTTCCTGTATCGTGAATTCTTTTTTATACCTTATCCCTGATCTAGACCAAACCGCAATTTATTTTCCTTTTGAATATGCTTATAGCTGAAAGGAAAAAAAGATATCCTCTAGTCTTTATTTACTTAACAGCTTTCTCTTTTTCTCTCTCTGTCTCACGACTAGACTTTAAATGTATACGTGCCATTTTCCAAAACGCATGAAAGACCATGTGAAGAAGAAAATTGTGCTGGTAGTGCAACAAAGTGTACGAAATGGAAAAAGCATACTGTACCATATATACACATGTCTATAATTACTTTAAACCAACTTTATTCCCATCATTAGGAAACAACAAGAAGAGAAAGGGAAAGGGAGAGAAGATTGAAAAAAATTGAAGAACCCGTATCCACTCTTTGAAATTGGAGCAGAAATGCACACACCCTTAGAGTGTGGGTGAGTCAGCGATAAAATTTGGAAGTGTATTAGAGAGAATAAATAGCATATTGTCATGTCGTAGTTGGCCGTATTGGTTTTGCGGTTGTTTTCCCAAAGTATTCAAAGGAAAAAAGTCGGATTTCAAGTTGGAGAAAGTGTAGGTGGGGAAGACCACCAGAGGAATATTATACTCAAATTTTATGTACACAGATGCAATCCTTTACTTGACTTACATCCCACTTACCCCACGCGTACTTTGTGCATAACATTCTCCTGGAAAAACAGATTTCCTATAGAGAATAAAGTTTAAAGAAGGGAGAGTGAAAAAAGAATCACATGAGGTATGATAAACAATGATGTGATATGGTTTGCCACCACAGCCCACGTATATGTGTATATTAACCAGGAAAGCAGAAGCAAGAAGGGAAGCAAAAGCTGTTAGAGTGGTGATGCTTTCCAATGTCTCTCCAGCAATTGGAAAAAAGCTTTCCTTGTATATATTTCAGTCAGAGGATGTATGAAAAACAAGGGTAAACTCACTTTTCACATGCTGCTTAACTTCACTTTGTCTCTCTCTCTCTGCTCACTGGAAAACCTTCTCGTTGCATACAACTGGATGGTGTGTCACGCCAAATAGAGGAGTATTACATGTTCCCTAAAACCAGGAAAGAGCTCCACAGCTAGGGATTTTTTTCATTCTCTCTTCGGCAAGCAACAACATAGGAAAAAGTGTGATTGTGAATGTTCATATTGTGTATGTGTGTGTGTCTTTACTGGGCAGAGTGAGTGGGTATTATAGACTAATGCTAATACTGGACTAGGTTTCGTTCCTTCTACAAGTTCATGGAAACTGCTCAAGTTATCAGCCCTAGCTTCCTTACTTTCACTCACTCACCATTCGCTCCACCGTATAAGGATTGGGGGAGTGGAGATTTGGAGTTGAGCACAAAAAATGCATATGTTCCAAATATATGTGCTGAGGTATAAAAGGGGAAGAGAAAAAGGTTTCATTCCGTTTTTCTTTTCAGTCGCTACCGCACGAGCTCTACTGCACCAGTAAGGTTTGTATAAATATGTTCAGCTTTGGATGGAACTCTGCTTAGTTTGTGGATAGGAAACCAGTTTTGTTTCACTCATTGTTGAGCTCAGACACACATGGTGCTTTCTCCTCGCTCACCATCTTTTCTCTTGAGCACAAACTCTATTTTGATCTAGTAGTGTCCTACTACTACAATCTCTATTTGCCCTGATTACCCAAGAAACGGCAAAAAAGCCAAGAACTTTATCGGGAAGCAGGGACGTGTTGGGAGAAAAGCGGAAGTAAAAGCATTCCAGTTTTTTTCTCTCTATGCTTTAAATGTTCACTTGCACAAAATCTATTCTCTCTCAACTATTCATTCAGCCGTTCTCTCATTCAATCTTCCTATTCAGTCAGTCAACCACTCACTCACTTTTGCTCCACTTCTCAATGTGTGTGGTCTGAATTTTTTCTCTGTTTGTTTCTTTCTCAATTGTAGCGTCAAACAGGGCTGAAAAAATTATCCAGTAAGGGACTATCATTCTGCAACCTGTTATAAAATAGGATTAGTTGTGGACACATACAAAAACAGAAAACTTTCTAGCAACGCCAACTTTCTCTCTTCCTCTCTCCAACAAGTTTTTCTCCGCGGGAAAGCAGACTACTTTGTTTGAAAGGTAACAAACAAAGATTTTGTTTTCTTCCATAGAAGAGGTGTGTGCAGACTAGATGATGATTTCTGTGAGTAAATAAGTAAATGTGAAAGTAAATTTGTATGGGCAAAGGCACCTTTCGTTTGGTAAAAGCAGGAGATTTGGCTTTGTCAAAAGGGCATAATAAGTAGAACAAAGTTGTACACTAAGATTTACAAAGCTGTTTCAAAGATACTTGACTTGAAATGCAGTTGTGTCTATATACATAAGTTATTTCCCACTACACACTAAACTAAGTAAGTTTTACTGTTGTCATTGTTTATCAAAGAGTGGTAGAATCTCAGACGTTTATATTCAAGAGGAAATCGTGCAATTATGCTGGCTCTTTAGAGCGTGAAAAATCTACAACGCAAAATCCAGCTTGGGAGTGAGACCTCGATAAAAACAATATTTTACTCTTGTGCATCCAGTTTGACAAACGAGTGAAAGAATAACACTTTTTTGCCCTTTCAAATGAACAGGAAGTTGCTTCAAAATACAAAACAAATGAGATGTAGTTGACGACATACTTGTTATTCAGCAGTAAAAAAGTCAATGGCATTTAAATCAGAAAAAAACAATAGCAGGCCAGCAGTGTGGTGACCAAATAAACAATAGATTTTGTCGGACACGTTTTCCTCAAGTCAACTGACTAGTCAGCACTTGCTCAAAGGAAATCTAAAAACAATAAAAGTAACATAAAGTCTTTGTGTATTTGTACTTGAAAAGAACAAGGGTTTCACACTTGCCCTGTTCCCAGTCTTTGTTTCATTAGCAAGTCTCCCTTTTCCCCATCTTGTCTTTGAATCTTCTTCTGGGAAACCAGAAAGTGTGTTAGTTTTCAAAGGTAAAGAAAGTTTTATCCGAGTTCTTTATATACTACTTTAAGTCTGCAAGTCAAACTGTCACAGTGAGTGAAAATTTCCAGATCTCATCAACCATATTTCCGACGGAATAGTTTCCGGAAAGAAGATTAAGTGCAGGGAGATTTTCTCGAGTGGCTGAATCCTCTCCTGCTAACGAGAAAGGAAACGGGGTAACCTACATACATTCCTTCTTTTCCTGGCCCTCTACAAAATACTGGATATCAGGTACTTGGATTGGAGTCACCTTCAAAATCAACAACATATTTTTTCCCTCAACGGGTAAGGTACACAATTCAATAAAGCACACACGTTCATTTAATATATCCTCAATACGAAATCTAACCAGTGGGGAAAAAGAAACTGGGCTCATAAAACTCTGAAAAATATTTCCTATTTGAGTTCTCTCCTCCGATTGCATTAAGAGAGAGGGGAAAAGAGTGGAACTAAATATAGGAAGAAAAAAACGTTATACATTCCATCATAGTAAATAGTAATGATAATGACTTCACGTAGAACCGTTTCTGTTTCTTTTACTCTCAACTGAAGCAAAGTCATATGATAAAGAAATAATTTAATATATATATACATGTATACATATGTATTTACATTGTAGACGGAGAAACTCCTCAAGTCAGAGAAAATCTACTCTTGCGGCTGAAAACTTTATCCTCTAAAGAAGTTTCTATTAGACTTACTTAAACATAACAAACTCTGTCAGATGAAATCCTCTGGGTCTTCAAAGGTTCGAATTTAATGTGCTTATGTAATTGTGCGGGTTCATATTCTTAAAGTAGAAAAAAAACTGAGAGAAGACAGAGGAAAAAAAGTGTGTTCTCCCTGAGTGTGATGCGAAACAGACTATACTCACTATTCTGACACAATTCGGCATTTATGTGACTAAAATGAAAATTCATCCTTCCCACTAAAAAAAACAAAAGGGAGAAAAACTCATCCTAGGTTTTATTTTGAGAGTGCTGCAAAACCCACTTCATATGTAAGTCAAGTGAATTTACTCGTCTTTTTTAGGGAGAACATTGTGAATCCCTCTGAAATTCTTTTCTTTTACACTTGTTTTGTATGCACGCTTGAGTTAAAATCTAGTGCGTTCGCTACAAGAGACCCTACACGTCAAAAATATGGTTTTCAATGGAATACACTAGAACGTGGTATTCAAATAATAGACCTTAAAGGAGACCCATTGTAGATGTCAATTGTCGGCAACAAGGTTATATAGCATTGTCTCGGAGAAGACAAAAATCTACTTGACTTCCACTTCAGAGCACAGAGAGATATATTGGTCTCGCCAAAGTCCTCCTGAAACGTTTATTTGGTGACAAAAGACTAGATATTTTACATGTTTCAAGTGTCACAGCGCTCTTTGAAACTGTTGTCGTGTGTTTCTGTGTGCAACTCTTTCCTCCTTACATCCCCAGTTGGTTATCTCCTGTCACGTAAGAGAGTCAGTTGAGCAACTTGAAATGTATAATTCAATCTGTAGGAAATTCTCTCGAGGTGTCCTCCGCTGATTTGTTGGATCTCCTCAGTCTACTGGCTCCAAGTCAAGTTAAGGTGTTGGGGTCAGAGTCAAACAGAGTAAAGCTTGTGGACTTGCTGAAAGACACGTGACAATCAACGGTGTATAGCTCCCTGTGTGTAAAGAAAATAGTCTTGGCCCTCTGTGAACTCTTCGTAGTCACATTTCCATTAGAAGTTTACTATGTTTTCGATGAAATAAAGTCATCTATATAGTACGGGTTTTTAAAGAAATATTGAAGACTATATTATTCCCTTCTACAGCTGCAAATGAACACTCAAACATTAAACATTTGAAACAGGTGAGAAGGAAGTGGTGAGAGGGAAAAAACAGTGAAGAAATTAGCCATAAAATTGCACGTTAAAAAGATTTTAGTGCTTGTTTGAGAGAATACACTTTCAAGAGTGAGGGATGATTCATGACAGATGTTGAATTGTGTCATGGCTCATATTAAAACTAGGACATGACGGCTTGACACTCCAGTGATGCGTGCGGATTTTTATTCCATTTTTGCTGCCAAACAACCAACGAACCAAACCTCTTCTCTTCTATCCATACGCTAGACTGAGGACATAAATCAGAACGAAGAATCTCTCTCCCTCTCTGACTGGAATATTATATTCCTTTTTGGGCATTGTTTATACGTGGAAACGGAGGCTCTCACAGCAGGACTCGGCAAATGATGCAAGTGACACTTTGCCAGTGAATATTGTTCGAGTTCCACATTCAAATTCAGATTGCACCGCTCACAGAACACTTTATACAGATTTATTATATTACATCGCACATTTCAATTTCCAAGTGAGGATGATGTCCTGCAAGTGACATTATAAAAAAACAGATGAATACATACTGCACTCCCTGTGTTTGTCACAAAGTCACATTTTCTCAGTTTTCTGAGCTCTCTTGGTGAAAAATAAATAAAAGACTGGCTGTGAACGATTTCAGAGAATTTTCCTAAGTACACGTTTCGTTTCCTGTTAAAAATATTAGGGGCGCGAGATGTCCTTCATTGCTCGTCTGATCAAAGCATTTTGAATCTGAAAGAGCGACACTAGCAACAAAGCAAGAAGGGTTTTGACCGAAACGACTGGAAAAAGGACAAAGAAGGGTGTTATAATGAAAAATTGGATAGAACGGAAGATGAAAAGTAGGGAACAAGAAGTGAGAGGAAAACGGAGATAAAAACCCGTTAGAAAGTCAACGTCTGCCTGTCACCGCACAACCATTCACTCAATCCGGTCGTTTTTCACCAGTACTGTTCTCCATTGTTAGCACTGTTTGCTCTCTCGCACACGTTTATGCTGACGGTGTGAGAAAAATATATTTATTATATACTGTGTGCCAAAAAACATATTAGACAACATTCCACGATGTTTTGGCTTTGGCTACTCAAACTAGTTGTATTTGTGGTGATCATCTTGTCAGCCATCCTTGGCAACTCGCTTGTCATGGTCGCAGTGTACAAGAATCGCAAGTTACGGACATGGACAAATTATTTCGTCGTTTCCCTCGCCCTCGCCGATACGCTCGTCGCCCTTTGTGCCATGAGCTTCAATGCCAGTCAAACTTTGTATGGGAAGTGGCTATGGGATGGAAGTTTTGGACAGTTTATGTGTGACGTAATGAACAAATTTGTTGTCATATATTTGTATAATTTTCTTATCTATGATATCTTTCTTTATCTTGTATCGTTTTCCTATTATTTTGTTGTGTTTTTGTCATAAAAATCAATTTCATTGGAAACTTTTGGTTTGGAGAGTTATAAATAATAATTGGTTTATTGATTCCTTTTCAGGTTTGGAACTCGCTAGACGTCTACTTCTCAACAGGTGAGTTATATTTTTATTTCGTATCCCTTCGTATATGTATTTTTATTATATTTTTATTGTCATTACCTTGTTACGAAACTTGCTTTACGTTAGATTATGTACAAAACTTTATGTACTCACGCAACTTGAGTCAATAACTTTCTCACTAGAATTATCTCACTGGAAAACTTTTCTATTGCATTTCATTATTTCACCGAGAATGATGATGGTAAAGTAATGCTGACGCACGACTGTGTCAATAGGGGTTAGCGTGTCACTAATGAGGATAATGGGAGATTTAAAAAACTGTCACACGTATCACACCTCATTATGTCTATAAATCGTTCTTGCGATTGGGCACACAAATCAACCACCAAACTTGATCCTTTCTCGTTTCCGCCGCCCTGTGAATCATTAATCTATGAGTACATGAACAACTTTCCCACAGAGCTTTATCCTAAGAATACTTTATCATCCAGTTAGGTACAGAAAAGGACCTGGAAAACCTGAGCACGGTTTAATATTTAACCGTTTATATGTATCAGGGAAAGATATGTGGTGACGATATCTATAACCCCATCTAACACGGGGAAACCTGAAAGATTGTACTCAACAAAAGAGAAAGTTGTAAGAAGAATGTTCTCTTATCTGAGAACTGTACGTCACAAAAAAAACAGCTACTACGGGTGATTTACTGTAAATCAAAATGGCATGCATGCATGACACCATTCATTCATTCATCCATTCATGACATAATAGGGACAGAGAGGAGATTTGTACGAGTTTAATAGGTGAACAACATACGAGAAAGAAATCCTGGGAGAAATAAAGACATACATAAAAGGGGAAGAATTAAATGGCTAGGATGAATGGAAATCCATGTTTTGGCTTTTTGATCAATCTCCCAAATACATAACTCACAATTTTACCAATCTAAAAAAAGTCATCCTTTATTGCAATTTTCATGATAAGTTATAAATAGCTTATTATTCCATTCACGACCAAGCCACAAAAACTTAGCTTATATTTTACTTTATTTTTCACAAGTAACAAACATCCATTGGAAATACTCCCACTGCTCATTTTTACTAAGTAGCCAGTTACCCTCTGTCCATACATTCATACTTGTTTTTTCTTTCTTCTGAGATATAAATAATCTTTTCCCATTGAGCTGCTCCAGCTGTTGGTAAGAAAATGTCCAAGTTGGGCAATGAAATGGTTTAGTATAAAAATAGCCATCAGAGCTAGTGACACGACTGATGTCATGGATGATAGACTTCTTCAAAAGGGGAATCGATAACCGGACGGAAACGAGATACATATATGCCAACATAACATACTCCAATACAACAAACTGGGTGGTCGCGACTAGCGGCTCGTTGCACGCTAAGGTTTTCTTCAATGCCCTCGTCGTCACACTAGACTGCAAGCTATATTATATCCTAGTCGATAGCAACCACGTTTTTTCTTTTATAATCATACCCACATAGGGAACAATCATAATCCTTGTATTTTCATGAAACAATACATAACTACCTATAGAAAAGAAAGAAACTTGCCAACATTGCACATCACGAAGGAATATATAATCTAAAGAAAAGTATATAAGCACGCGGTGAGTAGTAATCCAGAAAGAGAAAAACAATAATTCCACGAGAACAAAAAGCCATGCATGCACACAACCGGCCTTTTTTATATTTATTTTACCTTCACTCTTATAACGAACGATACAGGGGACGGTCTTTTCACTCATATAGATTCTCTCTTGATGTATTACTCTCTTTACTGTTCCGCTTTTGGGAAGCCTTTGAGGTTTGCATAAAACATAACGTGTGTGCTCACCCTTTTCCCACAAAATAGTATAGCTGACATTCTATAAGGTTTAAATAGTCATTATTTCCTAGACTAACAACCAGTTTATCCATGTATGCATTAAAGTCAACGGTGAGTTGTCATTGTTCATTTTATTTTGAGAAATATTTGTAAAATATGGGATTGGAGGGTTTTACGAATAATACTTGAAAGGGGAAAACACCTGGTTTAAAAAACAAAAAATATTTCCAAGTTGGAATTTTGGAATGCACATATTAAGCAAAAACCCTTTATAAAAATTATATATAAGAGAGTTATGTATTTGTAGTTGAGAAAAGCATTGACTGTTGACTATATGTTCATACATTTTTGGGTGATAGACATTAAATTTACTTTTTAATGGGTTGACAAGGTTAGGGGAAATGCTAATGTTTTAAAGGTTGACGTTGACAAGAGATAAATGGAGTGTGGTGGAACGTATTATTGTCGTAATTCGTAAATGTGTCTTTCAGTATTGTCAATCCCAATTTGATTACGATGAAATGTTTTGAAACATTCATGTTCGTAAACTTATGTAAAGGAGGGAAACTTAAATCAATATATGAGTGTGAGATGGAGACGAGAAGCTACTTTGTTTACAGAAGTGTAATTTGTTTTCGTTTGAGAAATTACTCGCAAGTGGAGAAAAGTTGTGTCATTCGAAGGAAATGGGTGTCAGTTTCCATTTAGTTTTGAGAATTGTAAATTTACAACCTTTAAAGAAGATTACTAACAAACTGGCTGAGGTCTAGCAAGCGACCCCGAAATTTTCGGTCGTTTCCTATACCTGGACCAGTACTAGTCAGGGTATAGGGCGCGAACACCATTTTAGCATTTATTATTATTAGTGGAAAGTTGACTTGATGTTGAAAAGTTGGGTTGAGAATTGTAACATTGTTCATATCTTTATTACACCATTGAAATTTATTTTGACTGCTTTTACCGCAATATGTCTAACGTAGCGTAGGTTAGGCTATATGTTAGGACATTGATTAGGTTATGTTAAACCTATGGCGGATTACATATACATACATATTGAGAATAAAAAAAAACATAAAGAGAAATGACGTCACTGGTGTACGACCAATCCAAACCATCTGTCTTTGTGTACCTGCCAGCAAAGCTTTTGTACTCTAATATGCATTTCAAACATTGTTTAAAACTTATAAATTTAACTACCACGGCTCCAATGCAGTAGTTCAACGTTAGTAAATTCGCGATTAACAAAGAAAATACGGAGAAAGTAGCGACTAACTACTCACGCGATAGTTTTATTTGACATTTAATTCTAATTTTTGAAATGCCGTACACTTGTGCAGTGGCCGATTGCAAAAATATCAGCTCACCAACTTCATTAATTTCGTTCCACCGAATTCCTACCAATCCAGTCCTTCAAAAAACCTAGATAAATAAGTGCAGAAGACAGGATCATGTGAATCCAAAAACAGCTAGGATCTGTTCGGAACACTTCGCAGTCAATGACTATGAACGAGATATGTGGAATGAAATTTTGAACCTTCCTATTAGACTCATTTTAAAAAAGGAAAGCATACCGTGCATATTTCCATCAAGAGGTCAAGTGGATAACTACAAAAGAACAAAACGATTAGAAGAAAGAACTCAGCACCAGCTGTTTAAAAACTTCACCGAAAATTCTTCTACTCCATTCGGTTTCTTCGCATGCATTAGTACAATTAAATTAAGATGTAAACAAGTAATAATTTTACGTATATAAATCTTGATAATACGCAGGAAATGAAGACGACATCGAGCACAATATAGAAAGTAACACGGTTGCAGTTCAATGTAACCTACAGGATTTGAAGCTTATACAAGGTATATTTATTTAAGGAAATGGTAATCATGTGTATTGGAGTTTGGAACAATTCGTTTGTTATATTAACAGAAAATAAGAGACTGAAGGTGAGTGTGAGCCAATTGAAAACTATTGTCAATAATTTACGCCGCCGCCTAGTTATAATAAAAAATAAGTCGATGCCTTTGTCAATAGAGTCGCGTTAACTGGGAAACCAATGATATCGTTAAAGCTCTATCTCTTCGCAGTGTTAGCCTTAAAGCTTATGAAATCGTCAGAAGTGTTTGGAACTTACCCCTTCCGGCTCCAAGGACACTACGAACATGGGTCCACCGATTTCAATGTGCTCCTGGAATACTTACGGAAATTTTAAAAGTATTGGAAAACTACGCAACGTCTTTGAGCGAGCCAGATCGGTTATGTGCTTTGTCTTTCGATGAAATAAGTTTAGACAGTCGTTTTGTCATTGATCCTCTTCTTGATCAAATAACATCATAAGAAAATCGAAGCATCTGGAAATCTCTTGGAATAGACATCGCAAATTCTTCGTTTGAAAACCCAGTGGATCAAGCCAGAGATATTTGCATCTTTGCCGATAAACCACATATGTTGAAGTTGCTTCGAAATCACACCCTCGACGACGGGTTTATTACAGAGGACGGCGTTGTCATTGACAAAGAAGTTTTTCAGGCATTGATTGACATGGATGACACAGAGCTAAAACTATGTCCTAAATTAAATCAAAAGTTAATCGATGTGGTCGGAGCAGAACGAATGCGGGTTCGTCCTGCCGCTCAGTTGTTTTCCCATCATGTAGCATCTCTGGCAAAGTTAAACTTTCCAGAGACCCCTGAAATAGCTGACTGTATCGAGACAATCAACGACGGATTCGATGTTTTCAATTCCCGGACAGTCACTAATCCTAAAAATGAATTATGTGCATATGGTGTAAATTTGATGAAACAGGTTGAAGCTCTGCTAAGGTTCAAAAATTTAACCATGTCGATTCGTTCCTTTATGAAAAGAAAGGGAGAAAGTGAACCTCGTCAGAAGCCTGGATTACTACCCTGTCAAATCGGAGTGATTGGCTCGACTAATTCTCTCTTGAAACTTTATGAATGCCTCGTGTCCAAGTACAACATTAATTGTGTTTTAACTAGTCAGCTTGCGAAAGTTTCACTCGAAAGCCTGTTTTCAAGAATAAGAGGATTAGGAGGGCCGAACCCCTACCCTACTTCACCAGAATTTCGATATCGTCTGAGATTGATTTTAGTACTAGGCAAAACACGGTCACCCAAAGGCACTAATGTAATTGACTGTGCGTCATCATATGTTAGCGCTGAATTAGTTACAAAAAATAATATTATGTGCACTGTTAATCCAACCTTAACTGAACCAAATTTGAAGCGCTCTAAGAAGGACCAGGATTTACCTGCTGATTCTCAATCTGATCAAGCACTTGCTTATCTGGCAGTTAAAACGCAAATACCCAACTCTGCCACGATTTGGAAACCCCACGGCCATCAGCACATTTCCTTGTCCACCATGGATTACTCTCTTGTCGCGTGGAGGTCTTTTAAATCCAAATGATGAAATTCATACATTCAAGTCAAAAATGTAATCAGGTGTTTGAGGCGGTGATGCAAGAATCTCCTGATTTTAATCATGTCACAGATGCAATGCTCGAGACGATTCGGAATGCATATCCTGATGTTCGTCCACAAATTGCAAAAGAATTTTTGAAGTGCCGTGTCAAAATAAGAATAAAGTATTTGAATGCTATCAAAGTATCAAATAATATTAACAAGAGAAAGTCGAAACAGTTTGCTAACTCTAAATAAGCTTACGACAGTTAATGCTAATTGCTCTTCTAATTTAATGATCATTTATAAAATTATAAACATCTTGCGCTGTGAATTTAAAAAATAAATGGGTTTTATTGAGATTCTTGTATCTTTTATTAAAGTTTACCTAAGAATACAAAGTACACAAAAGTCAGCTGTACACCAGTGACGTAATTTACGCTGCTCATATACGATGCAAAATCAGCCGTACCTTTTACATATATAAGGATTCTATGTGCCTTGGGTTATGTTATTAAGGTTGGTGAGGTTACATAATCGTTCGCAGTTATCTTCCTCAACTCAATTTTCAATATAGACTACCAATTACAAGCAAGATGTGACTAAAAAAATTGGTTGGGGGTTGCGTCCTAGACCCTGACTACCATTAGTCCGGGTATAGCAAACGACCCCCAAATTTCGGGGTCGCTTCGTATACCCTGACCAAAAAACTAGCTATTACCTATGAAAAGGTTGAAAGTGGGCAATGTTTTTATAACCTGTTATTGCTTGAACCGTGAAGAGTATAATATTTGAATGGTTTCCTTATTAGATTGAATTTTGGTAATATGGAGCATAAAGTCTCCAGTTGCATTAGGCGTTTAAACTTTTATCAGTATCAATCTAGAATAACATTTTAAACAATTTCGTGGATTGAAAAATTGACTAGGTATGTTACAGAGTCGTTGGACCTATCCGGTCAAAGGGGTACATGAAAGATATTTGGCTGGAAATGTGTACTCCGGTGTACTTTAATATGAGGAAAAAGAATCAGATAAAAAGACGGCCACTTTCCCCCATATTGCCCTCACGAGATTTTTTTTGAATTTCAAAGTAGTTGGAATTTAATGAACATTTGCGTTGATGCTCATTTTAGCATGAAAAAGACGAATCCGAAAAAAAATCGTGGATTTTCCATGCCTAAATGCACGAACATATTAAAAAACTGCGAGTATCTCGAGTCTCGAGTGTTATTTTTATGCAGTGGGGTAAGTTGAGTACAAATTTGCAGCCAAATATCTTTCATGGTGGAAGGTCTCAAGCTTACTAAAGTGTATCACCAGTATCTTACCATCTTGGGTCCCCACCATACCATACTGGGTCTACACCGGTACCTTATCATACTGGGTCCCCACCATACCAAAGTGGCTTAGTT
>JAHZNA010002408.1:0-10457 GCA_027743935.1 Sinodicranocentrus sp. ZH6
AATCGATGACAGTTTTGGTGAAACTGTTACTTCTTCAAAGGTAAGCTTAATAAAGGTTGACCATCTAGTGAAAAATTAGCTGTTTTGGACTTTTTGTTTGAGTGAATGAACTCTTCAGGTGGAAGAACGCATGGCTATATTCGCATTCCTGATAACTTCGCTTGGACTTAAAACAAAGTTTTCCCCTTTCAGTAAAACAACCAAGTATTCTGTTATGTGAAGTCTAAATATACGAATGGTTATTCTCGTTTGCCTCAACTAAGACAAAATTTTATTCAACCATAGATGTACGTTTACGTGTTAAAATATTTGCTATTTACTGCATTTTTGCTGCATAGCATTATAGACTGTTCTATTGATTGAACCTCATGCAAATATATGTATAAAGAGAAAATTAAATACGAATTTAATGTATATCTCGCATAAGAATTATATTTAACGACTTAACTCTTATTATTCCCATCTTATTCGTAAGTCTAGGCTTTTAGAAACCGTTCCGAATTCTGACAATGATAGTTCTGAATCGTTGCAATATTACCACACACGCTTTAAACCGCATACAGGACCGGATACTCAATAAAAGTGCTGCTGAGGTGTGTTATTGTTGTGTTTCTCATTCTCTTACTAGTTATGTTATCTTACATGTGTGAGAGAAAGAGAGCGAGAGAAAATGTGAATTTGAGCACATCATAAAACTGTGAAACAAGCCCAGCTGAGCTGTCATTAGTGTGATGTGTGCTGTTTCCCTCGGTTGATGGTTCGGAGCCCCAACCAAGCTCAAGGTCCATTAGAAATAAGAAACAGGACCCTCTCAATGAAGGAAAACGATATACAAAATTTAAAAACTGTTTGACGGATTGTAGTAACACAGTTAATTGTGAGTGCCATTAAGCAGAATTACCAAAACATCATGGGAGATAGTGACATGGACCCAGTGGGACTTCTGGAGGAAGTTAATCCTGAAATTGAACATTTAGTGAGGGAAGCTCTACAGTCTCAAGGAGATTTACGAGAGTATTCTAAAAATATTGAGAAAGAACTACGGGAGGTATTTTAATTAATTTTTGACTTGCATCACTACACAAAATTATTATTACCTACCAGTCAATTTTATTCATACAAAGTCAGCAGTTGATTTAAGTTCAAACTCCCTTTTTTCTAATTACAGGCTGAAAATGAATGCATTAAAGACTATATTCGTGAAAGCGGAAACATTGCAAATTTACATAATCAGATAGATGAATGCGATAAAATATTGGAATCGATGGAAGGGATGCTACTAGGATTTCAATCAGAACTGGGCTCGCTCAGTACCGAAATAGAAACTTTACAAAAGCAGTCTATTAGCATGAGTGTTCAACTGTGTAACCGCCAAGCTGTTAGAGGGGAGCTGTCTTCTTTTGTTGATGATTTAGTAGTTTCTGAAACCTTGATCAGGTATAAAGTTAAACTCGTTTTATATCAACTGTTTAAAAAGGACTGTTTAAAAAAATAAAGTTCGTGTGTATTTATTTGAAACAGGACTATTTTAGATTCTCCAGTAACTGAACCTGCTTTTATAGAGCAATTGAAAATCTTAGGGCAGAAAGCGCAGTTTGTGAACACGGTTCGAGATACTAGAGCGGCTCGGGATGTTGTTGATGTTATTCACAAATTAACAATCAGGGCGACCACAAAAGTCCGAGAATATTTGCTTACGCAAATTTATAAATTTCGGAAACCTGTAACAAATTACCAGATACCGCAGAATTCATTATTGAAACACAAGTAAGTCTAGCGAATGTTTAGTTTGTCTTGAATTTATGCTACTTAAAAACTGCTGTTGATGAATTTCATGTGATTGAGGATGATGGTCTTTGTTAAAAATATTTTCCTTATTTATTTATTTTAAGATTCTTTTACGAATTTCTACTGGGGAATGAACGACAAATTGCAAAGGAAGTTAAGGATGAATACATTGACACAATGAGCAAAGTTTACATGTCATATTTTAAGACGTATTCTTCGAGGCTTTCTAAAAAGCAAACATCTGAAACGGCAGGAAAAGATCACGTTTTGGCAGCACCTGAAGAAGTGAAAGGAAAAAATCCAATTTTTTCTCTCGGAAAAAGGGCAGATTTGTTAAACGAATTGGAAGCACCGGCTTTGATCCCCCATGCATGGAACGGCCCACCCTTACCATATGAAGCATTATTTCGGTCGTTAATATTCACTCTTGTTGATAATGCATGCAGGGAGTTCCTATTTTTAGGAGATTTTTTCCTTGCTAAAGGTCCAGCCTTAATGGACTTATTCCATGCAGTTATGGGGAAAACCCTTGGCCATCTACTGGTACGGTAATTTCATTTCATTTTATTTTTATTGCAATTGACTGTGGTACTGTTGGCTTTCAGACAGTAATCGAGGAAGGTACTTCGTCCAGTTGGGATGGAATAGGATTACTACTCTGCGCGCATATTGTTTTGAGACTTCAAATGATTACGCACAAAAGAGCAGTGCCAGCTTTAGATCAATTTTTTAGCGCTGCCTTAGACTGCATATGGCCAGCTTTGGATAGAGCATTGACTGCAAACGCATACTCCTTAAGAAACAGTGAAACGATGCCTACAGATTTAATGCCACATTACGTAAGTTGCAGGGAGGTTTCAAAACTTTCAAATACATTTTTTGTAATTTGAATCTAAATAGATCGTAAATTGTTTTATGTGTTTATCAGATTACACGGAGGTACGCAGAACTGAGCAGTGGATTAGCAGTGATTGATGCAGGGTTTCCACAAGAAAGGGTTCGTCGTTGTCTACAATGGCTGCAGGAAGAAATGGATGCAAATTTAGTTCGTATGGCAAGTGCTTTCCAAGAACGTTTTAAGCAGCTTGTCTTTCTCATAAACAATTATGACCTCATTCTCGCAGTCCACTTGGTACGCAGGATTACATATTATCAGCACTGCTTTTGATACTCATTTTTAATTTTAAGTGCGTTTAATTTCATTGCTGTCACTTTACGACTAATACGCTTTACCAAATGTAATTATAATTTATTCCTCAGGAAAAGGGTCAGGAACCTAAGGAAAGTGATCGTTTTAAAACTGCTTTAGCTGCTAAGACTGGCGAGTACGCTGAAGAAATTCTTTCACCTCATTTCGGTGGTATGCTACAGTTTGTAAAAGAGACTGAGAATCTCCTACAGAAGCAACAAAGTGAAATAATTGCGAATGATGAAGGTAATAGAATTAATGTGTGGGAGAAATTTCACAGCTTTCAAATTAAGTCACATGTATTCGTACGAAAGGGATATTTACTATTGTCAACAATTTTTGCAGTTCGGATCATAACTTTAATTTCTTCATTTGGGTCAACATGGAGGCAAGCGCTAGATGCAGTAAATCGTGAGGTTATGTCATCGTTTCCAAGTTTCAGAACTGGCGCAGCAGTTTTACAGCAGGCTCTAACTTTACTCGTTCAGTATTATCATAGATTCCAAAAGATTATAGGAGAAGTTCTTCCTCATTTAACAGCGAGACAAGATTTAGTTAATATTCATCAACTCATGGTAGAAGTTAAGAAATATAAACCGAACTTTTAACCTGAATAGAACAATATTTTGTTTTTACTATGCATAATGATACTGTACTTTTGTGCTAAAAACTATTTAGTTGTAAATTAGCTTTAGAAAAATTAAGTTATCGAATGTAGATAAATCTATCAAACTGCTCAATTAAATGAGCATGCGTACATCATAATGGTTTACCATAATACGTGCATCGTATAACCTTGGCCCTCTGAGTAAGGGTACTTTCAAATTCATCCACAACCGGATTCACTCTACTCAATGGCACTGGTGACCTCCCAAAGCTAAATCATATTTATTTCAATGTATTTGATAGCTATTCAACGTGAGAATGCTGCTAGTGTCCTTAGAACTCCGCCGATTGAAGTATCCATGGACAAAGATTTTTTTACTACCTATAATTACAAGATCAGTTAACTTTAGTTGTTAGGATACCTGGCGAAGGGAGATCTGGTATACCAGATCTCCCTTCGCCAGGTATCCTAAACAACTAAAGTTAACTGATCTTGCTATAATTACTTTTAAAAAAATTTATTGTAAATAATGTTCATCATCGGTGTTAAATCCTGGTTTATATTTTTCTGAATTGTTATAATCAACAAAGAGCTGTTTGGAAAAGGATTATTAATGTGTGTCGATGTCTATGGTGGAACTCCTACTTTACATTTTCCTAAGACTACTTTACAATAATTTTTTACAAATATTTGGTCATAATGGAAATCTCTCGGGGAGAAATCACAAAAACGGTTTACAACCTAATTCGAGAGGATAAGCACGAGGAAGCCGTCGAAATCCTTGAGCAATTATTAGAGATACAACCTTACAGCCGTGCTGCATTATCGCTCCTTGCTCATTGCTACTACCACCTCCAAGATTTTAACGATGCTGCTAATGCGTACGAAAGACTTATCCGGATTTATCCTGAGATTCCGGAATATCGATTTTATTTTGTTCAATCGTTGTACAACGCATCGCTTTACGAGCAAGCATTGGAGGCTTGTAAGTTTCCTGGACATTGTGATTACGCCAGTTTAGATCTGGAATTACGGGAAAAGTTTACAAAAATCAAAGCAGCGGTGCAATATTGTTGTGATGAACTATCAGACTCTAAGTGTTTACTGGAAAATTCTTCAAAATACGATCCGGATACTGCTATCAATAGAGGTTGCATTGAATTTAAGGAAGGAAATTTCCATGAAGCTCAAAAATATCTTGAAAGTGCTGCCAAATCCAGCGGATTTGAACCTCATCTTTGGTACAATCGTGCAGTGACCTTTTACCGAATGCTAGACATACCCAATGCTGCTCATTTTGTTGGAGAAATAATTCAACACGGTGTTATTGAATACCCTCATCTCGGAGTTTGTACAGCGTCAGAAGGCTGGGATGGAATTGCCAGCGTTGGGAACACTCGAACGCTTCACGATTCCGCCCTAGTGGAAGCTTTGAATTTGAAAGCAGCTATTGAATACGATCTTGGGAAATTCGAAAGTGCTAAGAAGACCATGTCAGATTTACCTCCCCGGAACGACGAGGAGTTGGATGTTATAACGCTTCATAATCACGCCATACTCAATGTAAAACCGAATCCAATCGAAGCCCTTAAAAAATTAAGATTTCTTCTTGACCAAGACACATTCCCTGCTGAAACTCTTCAGAACCTTTTGATTTTATATTCACGCTATGAACAATACGATCTTATGGCTGATTTGCTCGCTGTTTACGCAGAATACAAAGAAAAATATTTGAGCCCTTTCCTGCAAAGCTTCTTTGAAGCTCTGATCAAACGAGAATCCGCGCCAGAAGAGGCGTTACGACTCTTTGACAAGATTTGCATCCAACTTTCTGACAATCTACGTAAAATGGTTAAGCAGGTGGATGACCACAAAGTTTCTGGGGAAGAAGAGCCTGCTAAAAAACTATGCAGCGAATATGATGACTTGATAAATCAGAGTTATATGCCGGTGATAATGCAAATGGGTAAAATTTACTGGGATCAGGAAGACTGGAGAGGAGTGGAAAAAGTCCTAAGACAAGGGGTAGAATTCTGCGATGACCGCGACTGCTGGATGCTCAATGCAGCTCACGTTATTTTCATAAGGGGTGAAGACTATTCCTCTCTATGATGGAGGAAACGGTTAAGCAAAAGTTGTCCATGGATCATACAACCTTAAAGGACTGTATGGAGTTCTTGAAAAAATGTGAAGAGCATGGAAGATCCGTGACCACAGTGGTCGAGGAAGCAAGTCCACTCTCTGAACCAGGTGAAACACTACCAACAAGTTATGGGACCAAAACGGTTGCTTATGAAGCTCGTTATTTGAGGTGGCTGTTGTATCGACTACTGGAGACTTAGTATACTATTTTGTTGTACTTGTAGTTAGCAAATATTTGATCAATTTAAATGCATGGTTTATTTCTTGTTAAAAATGGTTTACTCAAATTATTTTCAAATGAAAATGCACATGCACAATTTATGCACAAATGTAAATCTCCTTCCTTTTTTTGTTATACCTTACACAAGCATTACCCTCCTACCTGCTCAGTCATCAGTGGGGTTTGCTGTTGACTGGTAACATCTTTTTACTCAACTCATAGATCGTGTCAAAGATCTTTGGTTTATATAGTCACATGGCGATTTCATAATCTGTGTAACGTCTGAAAAAGAATTTTGGATTTGATTCCTAAACACGTGAGTTCAAGTATAAGTGTTGAATATTTGGTTTGTTATAAATGAAACTATTATACTTTTGTCTCCTCAAGAAAAGAATAGATTATGTTTACGAAATAAAAGTTTTAGCTGTACCAACCGGCACCGTCTCCAACAGTCTAATGGTACAGTAGAGTTCCAAGTCATAAAACGGTCATAAATTCTGTTAATTAAATCAAATTTCAGACTTACTGCGGTGGACCCGTATTTGTGTTATTGTGTTCATTCTTAAATTTGAACACATATTTATTTTGACATGTTAAAATGCAGAAAAATCAGGCGAAACCATCAGAGAGTTCTTTAGATCCTGAAAAAGTTACCGTTCAGAACGATGGGATTGATTTCCATCCTGGAAAAGTCAATGTAGATCCACCATCAGACGCGGCATTTGGATACCTTCTTAATTATGAGTGGTACAGGAAATTGAGGAGCCTTTTTCTAGTTTCTGCGTATCCTAGAATTCACGGTCCCTCGTTTCGAAGTCATTATGGGGTCTATCAAGAAAGAGCTAGACATTTAACATCCAATCCATGGATAATCCATCCCCAAAGCACATTTAGGTGATAATGGGATATGCGTAAATATGTGCAATGTTTGATAAATCAGAAAAGTAATTTACCGTAAATAAATGTGTTTCTAGATGGTCATGGGATATTGTGATAGTAGCCCTACTCGTGTGTACTTTAATCACACAACCTATTTTCATAACATTTTATTCAGACGATTTGCACGATGGATGGCATGTTACAATTAGCTGTGTGCAGGGGTTCGTTTTCCTAATCGACATCATCATGAATTTCCGAACAGGCTATGTTAAATCCAACAGCGATACCATAATGCTCGATTCTAACGTTGTGTTTTGGTACAACAAACATATACGTGGTTAAAATCTTATTTTTTCCCACATAATTGAACTATGCAAAAAATTTAAAAAATACAGGCATTACTTCAAGTCTTGGTTTTTCATTGATTTGTTATCGACGGTACCATACGATGCTGTTTTTGTCACAATTGAGAAATGGGATACTGATCCTGATCCACTCAACCAATCGGCAGAGAAATACGAATATATATTCCAGTATATTCGTTTATTGGAGCTACTAAAAATTTTCAGAGTGGTTCGTGTTATCCGTTACCTTACGAGGTTTCAAGAGGTACTCATAAATATATCATAAAAGTAAATGCAGCAATTCCCGAAGTCATGATTTAACGTTTTTGTTCTCTCGTAGGCATACACGATAGACACACTATATATTCGGGTGATAAACCTTCACATTGTTATATTTTTCACCCTGCACTGGATCGGATGCCTCCATTATTTGGTGGCTGATTTGTTTAACCCCGCAACTGCTCGAAAGCAATTGAGCTGGGTGACAAGAATGGGACTATGGGAAGCAAATGTTGGAATCAAATACATAAATTCTATCATAAGAGCCATCTCAAATATGGTAATTACATATATTGCGTAATCGTTATAAGACGAGTATAATATGGCTAACGAGTTTCATATGAAATTAAATTTAAAACTAGGCGTGTCTAGGATATGGAACTGAAGTTCCGAGGGAACCGGAAGATATTTTCTGCACGATCTTCAGCATTTTGGTCGGAGCAACATTTTTTGCTCTATTCATCGGCAATTTATCTAGTATTCTTATCAATGTCGACGTTGCCCAAAAGAAGTATGCCGAGGAGGTCAACCAGGTATTTTTATGAATTATCGAAAGATTGACGCTAACTGTTTGTGTGTACTTATTTGGGTTGGTTCTAAATATTGAATAAAAGGTAACGGAGTACATGCGATTTAAGCACATACCGAAAGAGCTCCAAAATCGGGTCATTTTATACTACGAACATAGATATCGCAGAAACTTCTTTAGTGAATCAAGCATTCTCGAAAGCGTATCTGACGTTTTGCGCCAAGAACTTCAAATGTTCAACTGTCGAAGACTGGTAGAAGAGGTCCCACTTTTTCATGGTTTACCGTTAGCAATCGTTCAGAATATTGTTGGCAGATTGAAGTTTGAGGTAAGATCCAAATTAAATAACGAATCGCCGCGCTATTCTTACTTTACTGATATAGTTAAAGGCCTACTGGCTAAACTATTTTATATTAAGGTGTACCTTCCTCAGGACATTATAATCGGGGCGTTCACGGTAGGAGATGCTATGTTTTTCATTGAGCATGGTGCAGTATCGGTACTTGCTCCCAATGGAAGAGTAGTTGCCCATTTAAGAGATGGTGACTTTTTTGGGGAAATGGCATTAATCAGTAGTGAGAGGAGAAATGCTACGGTAATAGCAACAAGCTACTGTGACATGTACAGACTAGAACGAGAAGGTTTTGAATCAGCTATACAGGGATATCCAGAAATTTACGACCAACTTCTTAAGGTAACCTTCATACAATTCAAAAATAACTTATAAAGAGTGCTAAATCAGTTAAATGCTACTTCAGAAAATGCCTATTCGTCCATTATTAAACAGATAGCTACACAAAGAGTTGCGCACACCCTTAATCAGGGTGTAGAGGGGAAGGCCAAGAAACCCCAAAAAAAATTATGGCAACCTAAACAAGACCTGGTTGATGTAGAGTCTGTCAATGTCAACGATATGGCATCAGAAAATGTCAACGAGCCTTTCGATAGACCTAATACGCAGACTACTCCACCTCCACCTAAAGGCAAATGAACATTGGCATCCATGCAATACTTCTCACTTGGAATAATTTTAACTCTGATCATGACTTTTTTTAACGAAAAAGAGAATTTTGAAATGAGAGAAGGCTGGAAACTGAAATTGTTATCCGTGTCCGTTGTACAAAAATATAAATTCATCTAAGCACATCTAAGTAAGTAACGATATAAATTCCGAGATGTTTTGGTATTATGGCATATAGCTGACCTTAATAAAGCTGTTGGCTCTTCCCATCCGTCGCATTTCACCTATTGAGTTGAGGTGTGGAAACTAGAGAGATCTTGTCAGGTCGGGAAAAGCTGAAAGGTACATTTAATCAATGACGTTTTTGTAATTTCATTCTCAAGTAGTCATCATTCATCAACTCTAATTTGTCATTTCATGCCACCATGTCGCATCGTCATTGTTATAAGGCCCCATATTTGCTCCGTTCCGAAATCAATTTTATTTCCAGCCAGTTGAAACACACATTGTACAGCCTAAAATATAAAAAAAACTTGTAAGGTTATTCGGAAATAGCGAAGCAGCAAAAAATTGATTATAACTAAGTAGATATCATTCAGGTAAATGATCTAGCCTGCCGAGTTATACATATTCTCTATCTCTCTACTCATGTATACAGAATGGTTAAAGCGTAGAAGAAGAACCTATGTCGCATATTATGCTGTGCAGTGCACGCGTTACACCATCCTGGCGCATTTTGAGAACCAGTGGCAGCTTTTTAAAAAATAGACTTCGCTATTTAAAAATTTTATCAATAAAAGTTACAAACTATAGACACAATTCCTTTAATTTCCCTTGCCCTCTAATTGCTCCCTTTTCCAAACCAAGTGTGGTCGTGTGGAGATTCAACCTTCGATAACTCAGTGTAGTTAAATTTATTCTAAAATAACTACGACGCACCACACAATTCACTTTAGGGTTTTATAGTTTTTATTAAACAATAAGGACCAGTTAATTTATAAAAATTAACAAAATACACATAAATCAAATGCGAGCTTGATCTTCCTTTCTGACCTCCACTCGACTTAAACTATTTCAAATTAAATTGATCAAAACTACAATAATTAAAATTGACTTATCTTGCTGTCTGCTCAAAACCAACCTCTCTGTCGCAGGCCACGACTTACACTGCACATAAAAATACGTTTTACTGTACACGCACACCAAAAATACCAAAGCACGAGTACAGACAAAGGAAAACAAAGACATTTACACTATTTCATTGCAAAGTTACACAAATCCCGCCGACATTTTCCCTCAGCCACTTACACTCCCTCCCGAAACCTTGGTTTCCAAAACAGATAAGCTGAGGGGACAGATCTTCACGGTAGGTCTCCGGAGAATTGACCACTTGACAATCTTTTTTGGGTCCTTTGGGTCTACACGGGCAATCTTCACTTCCACGCTGCGAACTTGTTTATCCTTTCCAGGGAACGTAGCGGTGATAACAGCTTTCTTCCAAGAATTCCGTGGGGCTTGA
>JAHZNA010002409.1:0-11179 GCA_027743935.1 Sinodicranocentrus sp. ZH6
TACGCACTCAGTAAAACACCCAATAGGGTCGTTTCATAATTCCATTTGGACTTTAGAATACAAATCTAAAATAGCTTTGTGGACATAGTATGCACGCACACAGACGGCGCAGACGATCTCATAAGCTCGCACTTCAAACACTTTTGCGAGCTAATAAATGGAACCGGGGTACCGGGCACCGACAAAAATAGTGGGAACTGGGGTACCAGGATACCGGGCACCGATAAAATCAGTGGAACCGGGGTACCAGGGTATTGGGCACCAGGCACCGGGTTTCCCAGCAAATTGGGTACCGGTATCCTATATTGCCAATTATTTGTGCATTACTCCGAAATCGTTGTTTTTAAGGCACATTAGAATACCTATGTATGTGTATGTACGATGCTGTTATAGTTCTTTTGGAAATTTTCAATTGTATATAAAAGTAACGTGTAATTTGTACAACATCAGGAATAGAATGAAGGTTACGTGAATGTGAAAGCGGATTAGGTCTGGCTAAACTAAACAGACTTTCGACTTCATATGCGTGCAGTACAAATAGAGAGCGAGATTGAGATGTCGTAAAATGTAGAAAAGTATATTTTCACGAGTGTATGTATTGCCGAGTCTGAAAATAGGAACATCATATACACCAACCAATCAACCTCATGTGCTCAATTAAACGTAAATGTAAACGGTTTCAATTCAAACATACTGGGCACTAACTATCAACTATTGATTGACTGAATCTCAAGTGGCTGGCATGGCGGATCTAACTTTCACTCGCAGAGCTATCTCCGGTTTCTTCTCTCCAATCATCCCGATATGAGGTCTCATTGGCATCGGCGTCGCCGTCTGAATTAATAAGAATATGGATGATTAATGTCGCGCAATTATGCTTGGAGCACATACTACAAATCTGCATAACTAGGCGTGACTCGAAGTCGAATTGTGGTTTGTGGTTGGTTATGTATTGAAAATACCAAAGTCAAATGGCTGTGCTATTTTTAAATACATTATTAGCGAAAGTGCTTTACTAGAAAATTAAACAGTCAGTAAGTAAACGTGATACACACATCAAAATGGATGACAAATTGCAATCTTCAACATAAGATTTTGTTAAAAATGCATAATGAATGACTGTCATTGGCTTAAGGAATCATGCTAATTTTGGGCATAGGTTCTCATATGAAGAAAAAAATCCTTCCTCTTATCCCCCGGAGGGATAGGTCCATAATAAATAACATAGTTGCCTTTGACCTGACTCAATGTACTATGTTGTATGTACCAAACTTTTGGTGGCCCATTGATCCAAGCAAATCGTCAGAATCGTGCGGACGGACCGACAAACATTTCACATGTCCAAATAAAGCAATTTGGTTGGTTATTTCGTCAGTAACTTCCTGTGTGTTTACGTATTTCTATGCGTCTTAATGTCATCAAGCTTTAATGAAGAAAGTAAAACTGTAAGCATAGAAAAGATAAAAAAAAAATCTAAAATCTGACCTGGACTTTCTTCTCTTCTGGAGTAATTTTTCGAGTGGGACTGATAAATTGTTACTTCATCATCAAGATCTTGTAGTAGCTCCTCAAAACGGTTTTCCAGTAAAAGCTGAGTTAAGAATGGAGCCTATAAAAATGGATTCATGATTATTATGATTATAATTTCTAGTATGACATATGAGGGATTCAAAAGTTTTCTAACTAGTGATGCAGATGCAAGGTAAAGTAATTTATAAAAAATACAAATATATAATTTCATATTTGGAATTACCCAAACCTCCCTCTTAAGTTTGTGAAATTGTTTTGCTTTCTTAAAAAACACGTTAGGATCCTGACCTACTTTTCCTTTCTTTTTTCGAGGTTCCCTGTGAAACTGAGAAACTTGAATGTGATTCTCGTCAGTGGATTTATCTGCAGATTTGCTGCTTTCACTACCTCTAGTGATCTTAACCTTAGGTTGCGCTTTTTTCCCCTTATCCTGGACTTTTTTTCTATTAGCCATGTTTACTACTTTGCTACATTTATACTTCGTTACTGTCTAACTTCCTTTTGATTTGTTTCAATCCTTCAACAATCACAGTACAATTTAATTTAATATTTAACATACACACGTCAAGAAAGAAATATTAAAGTAGAATTGAAAACACTTCGATGACGTTATTTTTTTAGCACGTAACAATTTAACTGACGTAAATACACAAACAAATATACAAATTCAACTTTACAGGTTACAAGCAATCACACGACAAACAAACTCACACTACGTATAGGACAACCAATGTCAGCAACATCAATGCTGTTTTGGCGGTTGCACACATTCCCGTTCTACCTGTACTTTTGATAAAGAAATATTAAAGTAGAATTGAAAACACTTCGATGACGTTATTTTTTAGCACGTAACAATTTAACTGACGTAAATACACAAACAAATATACAAATTCAACTTTACAGGTTACAAGCAATCACACGACAAACAAACTCATACTACGTACAACCAATGTCAGCAACATCAATGCTGTTTTGGCGGTTGCACACATTCCCGTTCTACCTGTACTTTTGATAGAACGTACAGGCTGTACGGTACAGCCTCAGCTGCTGATTGGGTTTTCGAGTTTTTGTTATTCAGCAGCTATTTAAGTACATGATGAGCAGATACGTTGTTGGTATATTCCGACAATACAGTGTATAACGAGTGCATGGGATGGAAATATACGTACTTATATAGTCAGTCAGTACATGTGTCAGGTGTCAGGCATAGATAGTGTGTGTAGCCCAACGCTTTACGGTAAAAATATGTACATCTTACATGTGTACAGTTAGTAAAGTGAACGGAGTAAACACAGATGATTAATGCAAGAAAGAATTGTAAAATATTTTGGTTTGTGCAATCACGGATTTGAGAATAAAAGTGGGAGAATGAATAAAGATTATTGAATAGTGAAAGTAGATACTCTTTCTACAGGTGACAGGTGACGATTGTAAGCGATAGCAGAATAGAATACTCTTTGAAGATTATATTTACCTGTGTGTTGTTATGATTATAATTATAAAATTGCTGTGCTCATAAATATTTTACTTTTCATTCCTTTTTATTTAGAGTTTTCAACTTTGAGTACGTGGGTAGTTGTCAGTTGTAGCCGTTCCTGTTTTGTATGGATAGGTTGATTGGCGATTTCTAATAGCAGTCGAGATCAAAACTAGAAATATGATGATGACTGATTGATTGAGATTGTATAGCGCATCAGAAAATTTATAAAGATAAAAATGGGGAAGAAAAAACCTAAGCCATTACTTGCCGATCATGGTATTGTTCATTTAAAGCACTCATTTGTTCAACCCACCGAGGAAAGTGGTCTTCTAAAGACCGTAGGCGGTGTACTAGATAGATCTGCACTAATCCTGGCAACTGGTACCTATGGGTATGCAATACCTATTTCAGCATTAACTAACACGAGGGCGGACGAAGAAAATTCGCCGAGTTCGAACCATGACGTAGTAGAAATATTAGAGGATATCTCGGATCCGGAAGTGAAGGTTGTTAAACAAGTTCCTGCTAGTAACTCATTAACCTCTAAGTCTGGCAAACGAACGAAGACACTTGCAAAGGACGTGCAAACCAAAAAGCAAAATAACGTGGATGTCAATCCGGAAGAATTAAGTATTGCTGAATTGGTCAGAGGTATTGGCGGCGGCAGGGGTGCGCCATTGAGAAAATGTGATGTTGTGGATGATCGAGTTAAAGAAACAAAGGATAAAAGTCAGGATGATATGGGTGATGGTAAAGACAATGAGGCTGACCCCGAAGCTGATGAATTTTATGAGAGCTTGGGAATGCAGCGAAGTAAAAAACCAAGACTGGACAAAGATGGGCCTACTACTAGTACTACAGCTCAATCTGCAGCAAATCCGGCTAATACGGACGAAACTGATATGCTGCAGTCGATCAATGATTATTATAAGAATAATGTGAATCATCTATATTATTACTCTCAGCAGAACGATCCACTCGGGGATCATCGCCTGGAAATCGGACCTTTAATTGATGTAGAGGATTCATCAGATTTCAATCAGGATTATATACAGTTAGCTAGACTTGCTCAACGAGCTAGAGCTGTTGCCGAAAAAAGAAAACGAGAAATGGAAAAACCTGAAAATATTCTTGATGATGAAGCGATTTATGACCCATTGCCTATGGAAGTCGTTGCTACTACTAAACCAGAACATCTGGGTATCACAACAGATACCAGTCTAGAACAATATTGGGAGTTTGTAAAAGAGGATCCACACGATTTTGACCGTTGGGTTTATTTAATCCATTATGTAGAAAATTCGGTAAGTGCTAGAATAAACACCATAGAATAAACTTGTAGTCTTATGCTACATTTTATTCTATTAGTGTTTACATTAAAATGGGTCAAATAAATGTCGTTAGTATAAATGTTTTAAAATCCATGAAATTTCTGTTACAGCAAAATTTAAACGCATGTCGTGGTGTCTACAGTGCTTTTCTACCGTTGTTTCCGTACTGTTTTGGTTACTGGAAAAGATACTCCGAGTTAGAAAAAAAGTCCCTCTTTTTTGGAAGGTGAGTTTATAAATGCAGACAAAATTAATGCTAGGTAGGTATTGGCGGTTCAGTGTTAGCTATGATGCTCTTAATCAGAGACATTCGGACATTCCATTCCTTTACTTTATTGAATCTTGTTTATTGTTTTGGATTTGCTTCAAAGGACCTTGGCGATTTTGGAGAAAGGACAGGAATTTATTCCTCTCTCAATCGATTTGTGGCTCAGTTATATTGCATCATTTCGCGAGATAAATGCTCATCAGCCTAATTTTGAAGATCTCGTGAGAAAGTTCGCACACCATGCACTATACATTCTGTGATGCATAACTTGCATTTCTTCCTAGTTAGTATGACATAGGATAAGTAATCATTTCATTTTTATTGATAATATTTTAGACAATATCGACGCGCTTTACACACCTGTGGAATGGAGTTCCGAAGTGACCCTCTCTGGGAGGCGTTTGCGGAGTGGGAAATAGAAAACAAAAAAATTAAAAAGGCATTTTGTATTTATAGAAGGTTAATTCAAGTCCCTACAAGGCTGTATAATCGTCACTGGGACAAGTGAGTTATAATTTTTTACAGTGATCCATAATTTATTTTACCGGATTGTCGCAATTCCAGCGTTTAACTCGTATGATGATTTTATATCACATTAGTATTCAGGCTATGGTTCGCGATCATCATCCTCGCGATTTCTTGGAATACGATGAATACGAAGAAATGAGGAAGAAAGGGTGCAAAAAATTAAAATTCCGATACAAACCAGAGCCGGAAGTCGAAACTGGAGAGATTAGAAAAACATCGAAGCCCGAGGATAAACTCATGGACTACACTAAATCGAAAATTCTTAAGCAATTAACGACGCTTCATTCAAAATGTGAAGAAGAAGTCAATAAGCGATGGTTATTCGAAGACAAGGTAGTTTTTTTTGTATTTTTATGGAGTTTATCGGATTCTCTTTTTACATTTTAACTATCCTCTCTGTTTCGTTGAGAGTTATCATAAGGAGCACTCTAAAGATATGAACGTATCATTTCACGTTCAGAAGAGTAAAATTAACGAGGAATTAGTCTCGCAGCAAGAAACTGAACGAGAAGAAGCTGTGATAACTGATGTAAAAGAAGTTTTAAATAACTTAATGGACAACGTCGTCGAAGCTGTGGACCAAGAAAATGAAGTCAACTACGTGGTTCAATCTTTAATTCAGCAAGTGATGTTTATTGAAGAAAACGATAATTTTGTATTCAACAAATTTTCTACTATCGCCGTAAATCAATACCGCCAACAACTAGGATCACAAACTGTTAACCCAAAGGTTGGTTTCGCTGACCCCGTCATATTGAACGGCTTACCTGAGGTCAACAGGCGTCGGCCAGACTTGGGTGGCAACTGCGAGTTGCCACCCAAGTCCGGATGTTTACCTGATATTAACGTTCATAGTGATTGTTCAGCAACTGAAGCTTCATCTTTAATAAGTGTTCCAACATTTCCCGAAGCACGTTTTCAATGGCAAGAAACTGTCCGGGATATATACAAACGTGCTTGTATAATACACTGTGCCAAGAAGCCAGTTATACGGCTTCAGTGGGCAGCCTTTGAAGAGGAATTGGGTAGGTGCAATGTTGCTTCTCTTATTTTTTTTCGACATAAATTGTTAAATTGTGATCTTCCTTATGTGAACGAAACAAATTCGTGGTTATGTTGAAATATCAACAACCCACCGGACAGAAGAAAAAATGTGCATGCATAGATGTTTGCAACTAGATTAGTCAAAACGGAAGTTGCGTCTGGATGTTAATTTTCCACTTAGTTAATCGTAGACTAAATGGCCTTACATAAAATTGAGAAATAAGCTCATGTGCCTCGCGTGATGGATTGAAGAACTCTACTTATGTTATGATGATCCTGGTATCCACACTGACGCTGCTACCGCTACATAAACGTGCACGCCCGATATTCCAGCTTAATCTGTAATCTGGGTAAACTTTTGTTTAAATGTTGGGACCGTTGCATTTTGCAGGAAATATCGTTTACTTGTCTTATTATGTGCTTACATTTTTTATATAAGGATTTATAGCATATTTTGGTTTGCAAGAATGTTTGTAGTACTTTGTGAGAGTAATCGATAAGTGGCTAAGAGTGTCCCTAAATACTTACAAGAGTCTTCTAGAATTTACTTTTATAAACACCTGAATGTATCAAATGAATGTAGTCAATGCTGACGATCTATATATCGTTTCTCATGGTCTTTTAATATGATGAAAATCTGATCTGTCAAGGAAATTTGGATGAAAGCCGGAAACTAGTACAACATGTGCTGCAATGGTTTCCCCAATTTTTGGATGCAAAATTGCAACTTCTTGACTTAGAAAGAAGGGCTGGCAATTCCAAAGTTTTGGAAGAATTGTATGAAAAGTATCTATCCACAGTTAAAAAACCAACCGAGTCGTCCCTTTTGTCAAATAAATTCGCGAGATTTTTATTCAAGGTAGCAGATTTTTAATCAGATTATTAAATTTACTTTTACCAGCATACTCAAAATTATCCCGACTTAATGTCTGTAGGAACGTGGAAAGCCGGACAAAGCATTGACTGTATTGAGAAAAGCCATAAGAAAGGATAAAACAAATCCGTCGTTATATTCCTATGTTTTCGATATATGTTATGAGAGGTTTCCCTCTGACCGAAAAGGCGCAGCTGCTGCATTGGAAATAGCTATTCTTAGTAAAAACCTTAGTGAAGAAAATAAATTAATTTTTCTGCGCAGAAAGATGTTATTTTATCAAGAGCACGGGGACATCAAGAGGTAACAAAATTAATTCGTAAATGCTTAAAATGCTTATTTGCTGGTTCGTAAATGCATTAAAATTTTAATGAGATTAATCTATGGTCCACACTGGCTTTAATTTAATTTGTGCAGTGTGCGAGATGTTGTTGATCAACTTCATTTAGCTGAAGAAAAAATGCGAAAGGTCAAAGCAGATGAACAGAGAACGAAAGATGAAGAAGAAAAAGAAATAGCCTTTCTTCGTTCTCAAGCCATTAAACAGTTTCAGAGTGTACAACTTGAAGCTTATCCTGTACCAGAACTGACTAAAGCGGCTGAATCTGATCCTTCTCAGAAGCCTGTGCCTATAGAGTTTGATTCTAATGAAGTACACTCTCCATCAAATCCTATTCGTGCAAAAATTATAGAGGCTGGCGCATCTGTAAGTGAGGTTATTAAAGAAGGACCAGAACTACCTTATCAAAAAGTTGCTCCCCCAATGGATCTAATGGTTGATAGCAGTACTTACGGCTACGGGTCTAAGCACCCAGATCAAAAAATCATGGAACATATGGCACAAAAGGAGTACGACAAACTCGAGGCAAAAGGGTATCCAGAAAACTTCAAAGATACGGAAGAAGATAAAAAATACTTACGCCAGCAAGCAAAAATTAAACATTCCACTAAAGATTCTACATATATTGTCCCACCAAGGGAATCGTATTCAATAGTAACCATAGGGGGGCCACCACGGCGAAATTTAGATCCTCCAGCACCTGGTGAATTAGAACTTCAGGTATTACAAAAGATGACTTCAATTGTCTATCCACGGTTCCATCATGTATCTTTGCAGTTTATAAAAGTATTTTACCACAATTTTACTATAGCCTCCAAGAAAGATGGCCATTCTTCCTGTTCCAAGCACAGCACCATGCGTAAATGTTCCAGATTGGTTTCTTAAAGAAGGGGGTGAACTTTGTTTAGGTGAATCGCGCCTTGGATTTTCTACCTTACGCTATTGGCCACATTTCTTAACTACAGAAGGAAACGAGGTAAGAACGGCAGTATTGCTATTGAGTAATTAAGATGCGTGAATGGTAACTTAAACCAAATTAAATAAATTATTTTCAGAAAATTTTTCGCAACGTAAGAAAACACGTAAAATGGCATCAAAAGCAAAAAATTATAGCCGGCCACTGGCGATATCTACATCGTCTTGTATCATGGTTAGGACCTTGTGATTTTACTCATAATGGTATGATTCTTCAAAAATGTGAGGATTGGCCGCCTGAAGTTTTAGACCAGCTACACAGGTATGTTTTTAAGGTTCACCTTATGACTAACGTAGTTATTTTGCTAATGGCAGTAAATTGAAACCTCAAAGTTTGTTTTCTTATCACATTTTAATGTAGGATTAATCAAATGGTTAATCATGAGTTTAATGCATGCTCGTTGGACCTTTATCGGCACGGTCACGATTGGAACTCGTGGCACTCTGATAATCTACCAGCTTATGGAAGTAATCCTCCTGTTGCAATTGTCACATTGGGTTTGTAAACTATGATTTTTAGTGTATAATTATTTTCTTAATTATTCATCGTTTTACTTGACTCTATTAATTTTTCGCAATTTTAGGAGCTCTGCGAATTCTGGAAATGAAAAGGAAGGGTCCGGAGTTTAATTACGTTAGATTTCCCTTATTCCCTGGAAGTTTATTTCTCATGGAAGGAGTAACTCAGGCTGATTGGGCGCATCAGGTGAGTATTTTTTTGTGAAATACTGTTCCAGAACAGATCTTAATATTTGATGTGCTCACTTCGTCATTTTTGTATAAATAGATCATTAAGGATCCGTTAATTAAAGACGAAACTATGGCCCTTACTTTTCGTATTATGCATGCTATTGAAGTACCTGAATCTAATAAGAGAATCAAATTTATCAAAGGTAGTAGTGATAAACAGTCATCAGACAATGCAAAGAACGAAAAAACTGAAACCTCTTCGAGTGAGTCGCCATTCAAAAAACTGGTAGAAGCAATTGTATCATCAGATTCAGGTGGCAAGAATAACCCACCAGCAACTACCGATGAACTTTTGGAGACTGACAAACGTAATCAGACAAAAATAGTTTTTCATAAAGTCAGATAAGAATTATTAGTTAATGATCAGTAAACTTATTTGTACTCATAATAAAGTGACATGTATATTGTTCGCATTTTAAGTGATCATATTGAATGTAAACTGAAACTCATAAAAAGACTTTATAGTATTAAAGTTTCTCCTAAGAAATTGATTCTTTATAAGTATTATATTTATTTTTTCATTCTTGTTTCGGTTTGATCTTTCTACAACAAGCAACAACGGTGAGCTTAATAGTGTAGCAGCTTACTTACAAGGAAAGCTCAAATGGTGTGACACGAGTTATAACTTGAAGTGATATTTTTCAGTTATCTTGGCTCACATGGAGTATGCCTGTGTGAATCTTCCTCTTGAATTTTATTGTTCCATTAAATTAAGCATAAAAAATTATGTGGAATACAATTTATTTTATACTAAATTCCGAATAGTCTGGGAACTACAGGCGTTTTAAAGATCCCATAATATCTTAAAATTATTCTGGCTCATTATTAATGATCAATTTTTGCATAAAATAAATTGTATTTCCACATAATTTTTTATGCTTAATTTAATGGAACAATAATTTTGTTGAAAATTATTTTTCCTTTACTTTATATGGGAATGGTAAAATCACTTACCCCTTCCCCCACCCCCTAGAAGACCTATTAAAGAGGAAGATTCACACAGGCATACTCCATGTGAGCCAAGATAGCTGAAAAATATCACTTCAAGTTGTAACTCGTGTCACACCATTTTGACCATTTGAGCTTTCTTCGTTAGTGCAACCGCTCCGTATTGTCATTTCGTAGGACGTATTCTGTCTACAAAGCTGTGGTTACGTCGGACGATCCGAGGGAAATCTTTGACATTTCTTTCAGCTTAATTTATCATTTTTATATCTGGCATAAACGTAGATATTACTCTAACAGCTAAGCTCAACATTAACTTTGGTTATAATTTGAAAATTTATTAAATTACCTGTTGTGATTTTATGTATCCGTAAAAGCCATTTGAAACACGGAAGTACTAAGTAAATTTTGCAAACTGAATAACAATCGCAGCTCCCGAATTTTGAAACCTTTCTGCATTTACATCTTGATCAGCCAAAATTGGAAGAGCAATTTTTGATACTCAATAGCATATCGCTTTTTCTGAGCTTTTCATGCTGTGAAACAAAAGCCAGAAGCTTTGGGTTACCTGCTGAAATGTCACAGAGCGTTACACAATCCACTTTAGCTTTACTTAAACTGCTCTTCAACTTGACCTTTAATCTGAATAATAAACTTTGAAGTGTCTTCGTAAGGCAACCAAACAATTTACTACTGTTGACAAAAGTAAATGCTAATGTAAAGTAATAATATATTACATGATTCGGCAAAAGAGGTATGTGCAGGGCAGAGATGTGAACATATTATTAAGTGCACACCTACTAATAAAACCAATACCAATATTAATATCAATAAAAGTGCAATAGCTAATAGGTAAGGTATTATTAGATTGCATGTTTGCTAATGAGTTTGTACATGTAAGATCGGATTGCATGCGTGAGCAGAAAATGTCTAGAATCTTGTGTTCAACAAGTGTGCAGAACCTCCTGTGTGCAATAAGTGTGAACGATCTTGTGTGTGCAGAATCTTGTATGTGTATCGTGTGTGTGCAATAAGTGTGCAGAATCTTGTATGTGTATCGTGTGTGTGCAATAAGTGTGCAGAATCTTGTATGTGTATCGTGTGTGTGCAATAA
>JAHZNA010002410.1:0-27596 GCA_027743935.1 Sinodicranocentrus sp. ZH6
TGATACATAAATCTGCACATGTATTTACTAGAAAGGTATGTAATACAAAGCGGTTTGACTGCCAAGCAAAAAATGTTCGAAAATGAAAGCAGCTCAACATTTCGCCAAGTATCTTTCTCTGCTAAATCGGCAATTAGTTTTTTCGTTTGTCCTTACTCTGATTTCGTTCACTCCCATATCATGCTTCTGAAAGCTTACGTCGCATTTGTCAAACTCGAGAATAATTACGCATCATAAATGAAAGGTAACGATAGTGAGAAGGGGTAGGTATCGATACGAAATTAGACTGACAAAACCCAAGAGTGAAGCGGCTCCAGCAATTGGAAGTGTTGTATGAGAAAAATGGGATTTCAAACGTGCAAAAACTTATTTCATGACAAACAAACTCAGATTTTGGCGCGTAGCCCAATGCCTCAAATGAATGGCCGTTACGTGATCGGCACAAGCGTCGACGAAGAACTGATTTGAGCAAAACTTAAGAGGATTTTGGTGATTCAGTTGAGTGCACGCTTGTATGATGCACAATATGAGTAGAAAGAATAAAATCTCTTTGTAAAACATTTCGTGTACCTTGCAAAACCACAAATACCTACATTTAAGTATGTGCATTCGAAGCATTTGTGTATGAAGATATAGCAGCAAATTCGGGTTTTACAGCAACCTTTACACCCAGCAATAATGTTGTCACTCAACAGTAGCACAAAAAAACAGTGAAAAGTCACAAGAAAAATCTTTAACTCTGCAAATTTCCAATGGGCTTACAACGGCAAATATAAAATCAGAGAGTAGTCAAGCGTTTAGTGGAAGTGGAACTTGCTTATTTTTAAAGAAAACACAAGTATTACGCTCATTCAGCTGCAAAGCACGTTTTAATAGCAAATCTTTCAGCACTCTTTGGCGAAAAGGAGAGAAAAATTCGAGGAATTTGACATGACTAGGTTAGACACACACAAACTATGCCACACCACTAGTGGTTGAAAGAACATTAACCGAACGCCGTAAAAAGAGTGGAAAGCGGCTATCCATACCATTATTATGCAACTTTGAACTCCAACGTGGGATATATTTTGAGGATATATAACCGCGGCTGAAGCACTTATAGCAATAACTATCAAGAAAGTTATCATTTCGAATTTCTTTTTCCCAGTCGCGGTTATATTATAACTGTTGTTTGGCAGGGTGAAGCAGTAGGTAGTGAAACAAAAGTGATGTTTTTCAGTTTCCTCTCATGTATGGAAGCGTTGAAATAAGCTGTTTTTAGTATATGCACAATGCACACGAGGGAAATGGAGTCTTCAAAGCTTGTCTTTTTACTGACTCACATTCTCTCTCGTTCCTAAAGAGATGTTAATGGTCAAAGGCCATCGTACTGAGGCGGTTCTGACTAACTGCAGTCTTTGATGCTGATGTCAAACTGATGTTGTAACAGTGCAGTGGTGGTTGTGTGATGTGGTTAGAAAGCCTAAATATATTTAGGTACATGGACACATAACTATCTACTATGATGATGGCAATATGATGACGTTCTTTTTACTAATGACAAAACGTGGTCTACATCCTAGCCTCCGTTTTTGTTAGACAATATCTCGTTTTTTGTGAGCCAAAAATGGGATATTGAAGTTGCAAGTGAAACATTGGAGAAAACCTGGGGAGGCATACATAGTGTAATGAAAGCATTTGAAGAAGAAACGAAGAAGAGCTGACGTGATTATTGGCATCTATAAAAGCAAGTTCGTTCCCGACATCCTCTAAAACACTCATTTCATGGCTAATAGAGTATGAAAATAGCGCTAACTATGCGCATTATGTATTTAACCAAGAAGCTTAACACCACATAAGTATATTCCTTGAGTACACAATGTCATACGCAGTCTGGGAAAGGGATGCCTATTAGAAGATTATTACAATGTATTATTCACTCATTTTAACACCCAAAGAATCTCCTGTTCTTATAACCATGTTAGGAGTTTCCCCACGCAAGGACGCAAGTATATTATAGCCAGTGGGTGGTTCGCAGATTGCTTGCGGTAAGGCCGATAATGGTCCCTTAACTAGCTCATTTTCACCATTTCCCATCCTGTCGAAAGAATATGTATTTATACATTTGAATGAACTGAGCAGTGCTAAAAGCGAGGAGTTGAGTATATTGAGAAATATCCTTGACTGGAGGTATCACTGGGATCAATTATAAGAATGAACGAAAGCCCCAGATCTAGCTGCAGCTCCTGTTCGTCTCTCCTGCAGAATATCTTACAAAATACCAAATATGACTAGCAACAGTTCAGCTGAGAAAAGGGCTGTCATGCATTCATTCAACCGCACTCCTTACAAACCAACTTGAAAAGAAATATTATGGGCGTGATATGGAAAAGGAGACATGGAAAAACTGAAAACTTAACGTATGAGCTCGACAAGTCCATATAAAGGAGAAATATCATCAAAAAACACTTGCAAAAGGACACACCACTTATAGCCAACGATTCCTGCCAACCGATAAATGCCTTTGCACGTGTTCCCGCACTATAAATTATCCACATAACTTATCAGCCTGTCATTCTTCTTACTGTAAAAGCATCGGAAAACAGTCTCATAAGTGTCCAGACGTCGAGTGAGAGAAGTTCAGCGCCAGAGTTGGAGAATGTTGTTGAAGCAAAAGAAAGTGTAAAGAATATATATGGATCTGTCTTTCTTTTGTAGGTTTCGGTCCCTTTTACATTTTAGTTCCGATCTTTAAACTAGTGCCAGGCTCTCTTATAATTATAATGGTGGGTGGAGGGTGGTCTTGTCCATGTTTTTTACAACAAGAAAAAGAAAGCAATAACCTTTCTTTCTGGCAGTCAGAGGGAATTTAACATTCTCAGCCTGTCGTTTTTTTCCTATCCGTATTCAAGGTATGATTTATAAATAAATAATATTTTTTTCTGTCGGTTTGGTTTCCCTCTTGGTATCATTGACATAGTTGGGGATTTAAAAAAAACATGTTTACGATCCAGTTATACGAAGAAAATTTGAAGAAAGATTAACGATATAGAGTCAATAACATAACAGCGATGAAAAGATATCCATAAGGGAAATGAATAACTAAATTATACGTATATTTGGACCATATGTTGCGATCTGTTGTTTTGCCAAGTTAAAAGTACATGCGGTTTGGTTCATGATGATGATAAATGGTGTATCGTACATAACCTACATAACCCAAAAATCTCGGATGGAGATCGAACATTCGAAGCGTATTTTTTAGGTATCAGTTTGGTATAGCGTAAGCTAAAGCTTCAAACCAAGCAAACACAAAAGAAGAAATGACGGTCGACCGATGATTCGACAAATGTGCACAGCTCATCAAGTTTCCTTCAATTTATTTTTTGCTAAATGAGCTTCCAGTGATAATTGACACGAGTTATTGTTGCTTCAGTGAAATTCTAACTTGAACGAAGTTTAACAATATCATTACCAAGAGACAAACTTTTGATCTGATTTTGGCAGTATATACCAAATAGAGATAACGACAGCCGCAGTTCCGCCGCAACTATTTAAATTTTAGTTCATAAAGTTGCTGCACAACGAGCATCAAAATCTGACATGAAATTACTTTTGGTAACATGTTGACTTTTTTTTTAAAGTTGAGATATAAACTTGTCTCAATTTCGTTTATGAAGTTTTCCAACTTATCATCTCGAAAAGTACTCACAGAGCGTGAGCGTGACATGACAGAGTGACTTTTTTGTTTGTCAATTTGACGACGACAGCATCATTGTCTAATTTATGCATGACACAATTTTTACATAACAATTGCAAAGAGTCGAAAATCTGGCAAGCTGACTCCTTATGAAGTTTGTACTTCGTCACAACTTCTGGACTAAAACTGAAATATAACGAATGTTTTTCATTGCAGCGTTTCAGTGTAGTCGAGTCGTCGCATGGCTGGTCTTGCCCTGTGCAAGGTTGCTGGCTTGGAATATTTGCACTGCAAGAAAATATGTCATTTTCTCACAATTGCATATGGTCTCCTGAAGAAAGTTTGTACAGTGAAGATTTTTATCATGCATCTTTCCCCAGCGTACAGTTAGCAATGTAACTACACACAAGCTTTGATGGTTTTTTGAACAATGTGTGGTCAGCTACTACAAGCAAGGGACGGAAATGCAGTGGAACCCAAAGCGATGCTGACAAGTAAGGCAAAACCAAACAACACTGACATTCCTTTGACTGAGTGCATAAGTGAAGTGAAAAAGACAACCAATGACTTGTAGCCTGTACGCCACACGATGCGGGGGTTTTTCGTTTTCAGATCTCAATCTTTCATGTCCTATTTTCCCATTTTTACAACCGCCTGCTCCGTCCTTTCTGACTGACTGGATTGTATTATGAAATTTTATACAATTTTCATTTTCCTTTTTCTTCTATAAGAAATCTTGGGTCTTGTGCATTTTATATATTGAGTTTTGCTGTGTTGGTCAATGTAATGTATGCTAAACACTAAAATCCAAATGGTCCCTGGTGAGCGATCAATGGAGCAAGTGCTGATTTTAATCAAGAATAAGAACCACTTTTTTTTGTTTACACACATTTGTTTGACTACACCACCACGAGTTTTGGAATATAATGCAATGTTGGTGATATTACTTATAAAAGTGTGCGGATATTTGGTATTGGTACACGACATACAAGACGATTTAGGTTCTACATGCTACATATTTACATGTTTTGCTTAAACTAGACTTTTCCCCTTCTTTGGTTAATGTTTACGGTGTACTCTAGACCCATAAGAGGAAGACATTGTTGTTTTTAGATTATTCAAGTGCATGTGTCTGAGCGTTATTTCCTGCCACTGGGAACAACACTTTTGCGTGGAATTCATTCCCAGCGTGAGAAAGCAAGGGAAAAGTAAAACTTTGCTCAGAGGCATAAAATCTTCGTGTTATGACTTTCTCTGCAATTCAATTTTCACTTACTCCTTTGGCTAGTCTGCATTGTTTGCTTACTCTCTGGTTCTACTCAGCTTGTTGGCTTTCTTTCGACGTCAACACGACAATCTCGATTGTGAAAATCTTCTCGAGGCGTCTCCTCTACTCATGACCCACACCATCACTTGGCACCACATGTGCTAAATGGCCAAAGTAGATGGTAGTTAACGCATTGATGATTTTGTGGCGTGAATTAGCTCAAAAAAGCCAATTTAATCAAACTTCAAGTCCCTTATGGATGGGGAATGGAATGGATGGATGTATGACCGCTTTGTTTCCCTTTGACACGCAGAAAACTTTGTGGTATTTAGTTTTCGGGCAAATTACGACATTTATGCATGCCAACGGCACAAGTGTCACAGCTGCACAACCGAATTCCAAAGTCATTCTCAAGCACGCATGTAGTTTTACACGATTGCTTTATTATTCTTTTCACAAAATATGCCACGAGGGACACACTCAATATCAAATGCAAATTTAAATAAGAATTTTTTCGAAAAAGCATTTAAAACGCTTCTGACATGCATGCCATTCATTTCTTTATCAGTAACAATAGTAGGTCAGGTCTTTTCCCAGCATGATGCATATGTCGCCTCAAGTCCAATACACATCTCAAAGAAAGAAAAACCTTTTTTCTTTTTCAACGACACGCTTTTCAGTTGGCCTGTCTCGTGCTCACAAATTCTAGCGTTAATTTACCAGAAGGGAAAAGTGCCAAAAAATTCGTCGCGTGTATAATGCCACATATCCCCTTTGCAGCTTTAAGTAACTCGCCTGAAAAAGGGCACTCCCATTCCCAATATAAGTCTGCCGGCGACCCTACTTTATTTAAATTCTTTCTAGCTTTCCTCCTAGTTAGGGTGTACTTCGTCTCGAGTATAATACAATCGATGGATATTTAAGCAAGCAAAAAAACAGAAAATTACATAAATATGCTCCATTGTGTGGTACTTTTTTCTACAGGAATTGTTTTATTCAGACACTTGCCTTTTTACTAGGTAGGCGGAAATATTGAAACAAGTCTTAGGGTATATGCATACCCAGAAAATCGTAAAATGTTAGCTGATCATTATTAACCGGGAGGAATGCAACCTAGAAAAAAGTAACTTTACAAAGAGTACAGCCCTAGGGGAAACAGAACTAGCAAAGTACAAGGTTCACTTTTATTACTGAACATTTTCTCCTTTTTATACTGAGCAGTTAAGCTCTGCCGGTTGGAGAAGTGGAGAGAATATGTTTAGCCAATCTTGTAACCTTTTTCCTCCTTGTAGTTCTTGTTGAATACGTGTCCTAGCCAAAAGAGTACAGCAACCCTTGTGCTTAACGCGGAGGGTTTTTATGGAAAACCGAAAATCCAGTAACTTGCCAGCAAGAAGTACACAGGCACAGGCAGCCACCAAGGTGGTATAATATATTCTTTTGATAGTAAAACGAGTAAAGCTACGCGAAATGGGCTACATATATTTGACATAATGTCCGCCATGAAACAGACTAATCAAGGTCTATAAATAAATAAATTTTAAAGCTTACAGCCCACCGTTGTATGGATTCAATTATACATAGTCAGTTTTATATATACATAGTTAAACATGTTGAGCATATAAGAATATGTCGTATGCTCTTCTCGGTTTCTTGATCCTGGTCATGCATATCTATTTCTGGATATGAAGGTATAAAAGCCTTTTTTTACTGACAGAGCACGTAACTGCAGTTAAATTTTCTTACAGTCATTAAGTTATGACTCAACTGGGTTTTTTTAAGACGTATGGCCCATTTATTCGGTATTGCATGGGCTGGTATAAAAAGAAAGTAAAGTTTTGCTCATGCTCGTGCCATTTTTTAAGCTGGAATTCTCACGTGAAACCCGGATAGAATACTAGAAATACGTGAAATGTAATTCATAAAAGTTTAAATTAGATGAAACAAGCTATAAAATGAATTATATTATTCGACAGTATGAATTGCAGGCTTTCACCCGAAAACTGACATTTTAAACTTTTTTGGAGGGAATGTTACAGAAAGCAAGATAGTATCATAATGATCACACGCAAGAAATGCTTTTACCTGTAATGAGCATTAAAAGGGCTAACATAAAACACCAAAGCACCACATATAAACTACATGGGCCTTGTAGAGTTGGTTTAATCCATACTAATAATAACATGCTCCCATTTATTGTTACATATTGCCTGGCTGACAAAATTCTCACACTTGTATCAACCAATGGTGAGGTGGTGCTCTAACTAAATTAAGGCTAATCTTCTGACACACACGGTGAAAACAAATGAGATGAATTTAAATGTGTTCCTATTCCCAAGATTCATTAGTGTAGTTGTATGTGCTGACGAGGTACGTTGTAAGTTTTTTTAGTGCTTTTCCCTTTCAAAAGAAAAAGCCGAAGGTTAACCTGACAAAGGACAATAAATTCCCATGTCCCTCACTTTCATTAACGGACCAATACATTACTCCCCTCAATTAGGCCATCCGCTATTTCCCAAGTCGTTCCTAGGCTTATTGTCTCTTGAATTAGCTTGAGTGTGTACTACATCATGCATATATTATGCCTTTTGTATGGAAGGCATGCTGTACTCAAGGAATACCGAGAAATGGCTTAGTGGATTTGAAATGATGTGTGAGGTATGCATTGTGCCAGCAAGTTAATTTGAGTTGTGCCTGTAACTCTCTTCTGGAATACGTTGTGGATTGTAGACACGTACATATAGCCTTCATGTTCGTGATAAGAAGTCGTCATCCTTGTAAATATTAGTTTTTTAAAAGTATGATCAACATCATCATCATAGTTCATGGCCATCTTTAATAATCCATTTTCATATTAGCCATTTCGCTAGCTCTGTTCCTGGTAAATTGTCCGTTTTCTTTCACCGAGTCGTTTCAATGTGTAAATAAATACACAGACGCAATGTAGACTTCCTCGCTTTTGCTCACGTCTAAAGCAAAAATTAGGAATACAAATCCAAAATTTAATTTAGCAAACTAGTCTGGAATTTGGAATTTGCATTTCAATAATTTCCTCTGAGGAAATCCCAAGCCTAATTGAATTTCGAGTGAGGCATGAATATTTTTATCCTCTACTGTGTCGTTTTAATCTTGAGTTAACACGAAATTCTCGTGAATACCTATTGTAACATTATAACCCATTAAAAACTTTCGAGAGAAGTACCACAGAAAGTTTTTGACTGATGCAGTTAAGCGGAATTCAGATATAGCCTAGTCAAGATTTTAACATAGTAGTAAAATATGCAACGCGAGTATATTTTCATGATATAGATCAAAATTTATTTACAGAAATAGTTTAAGATTTCCACTCTTAAGCCTCTTAATCAAGGAAAATGTGTGTATTCTAAGATAGAAAAGGTTTATACTTTGGAATCCCTCTCATCTCCTACCACAATGAAAATATAAAAGTGTTATGAGATTGTTATCTCCTTCATCAGTGGAATGAAGCGATTTCTAGCTGAAAATTCTCAGATTTGTAACGTTCTGTCCAATTCACGCATTGTCATTTATCTGAATAAGCCGCGCAGGAAAAGTAAATCCGGAATAGTTTACCATCGTTTACTTTTCATCCCAAAAGTAATACCATCCTTGATGTTAACTTTATTGGCGTATTCATAAACCAGTCAAATCTACACCATAGTACGAAAATTAATTCAACAAAAAGTCAAAGTTTTCTTTAGCCCAAGCACGGATTACTTAATATATGCACATAAGCTTTGCTGCATTAAAGAAGTCTTAACTTTTAAGGGATCACGCACAGTCCAAGTCTTTGTGATCCCGGCCTTGCTTTACTTTTTCTTCTTCAGATATTCTCACATGAGGACCGCAGTGGAGGACTGCAAGGATGTGGTGCTCTTACTAGTGATGTTTGCGAGGGGAATCGATTAACCATAAAAATTCTGGTGTATGTATGTTACATGGAAAATATGGCAGCTTTATGGATTCTCATAATGGATCCTCTAGTTCGTTAAAGATAATATTCTGTCAGGAAGAAATAAGATGTCTTGAGAGTTTGCAAGGAAGAAGAGAATGGATTCACGCACTGCTCACATTCCCCCACGTCATTTTATGTTCATCGACTTGAGGATTATGCCCCACAGGAATGCTGATATTGGATGACCTGCTTTGATAGGGCAGTCCATTTACATGATTTTCATAGGTTAATGTTATATCTATTCTAGAAATATGATCCGCCGGTCCCTTATCCACTTATATATGTATGTAGCCACTTATCCGGATAAAATCAGGGTAACATGTGCTCATATGCTCAAAACGTCAAGACAAAAGACAAGAGGTTCCCAGATTGAGATACTTAACAAACATTATCTTTTCCACTGTCACATTGTCTCTGTCAGATAACAAAGATATCAATGTCAACCTCATGCTTGTTGATGTGGAAAGATCACCCAATGCCCTTATTTTTCTGTACGACTTATTTACCTAAAAACCTATGTAGTTAAAAACCGTTTATTTAACTTCTGACAGACAATCCTATCGCGATTTTGCAAGAGGTACTTCCACTTTCACTTTGTGTATTTGATCAATGTTGGTGAAGAAATAATGATTTTAAGATATGCACAAAGCGCTAATGTTATGTACGGAGCTAAAATACTGTCTATTCGACAAATGGAAACATCCCTTTTAAAATTCCTCTTTGCCTCACACAAAGTACAAAAGTTGACTTGCTTCTGCAGGCATTATAAATGTTTGTACGATGCTGTTTGTTATTCCGCTCTCTCTAAAGTTAACATTGATAATGAATCGGTGTGTTTTCGCCAGGCTATTTGTATTTACTCAAAACAAACATTATAAAGGATTTTCAAGGCTTAGGAGCTCACAATGGGTAGAAAATGAGGGATGATACGACTCGTAAAGAAAATGCACACGACGAATAGCTACTGGTTTTTCATGAGACTCTGTTCTAAAATAAAGTGAAACATTTAGAATCTTGCCGAGAAATTTATACATGTCCCTATATATGTATACGTGTGTGTGGTTTGTCTTGGCAGAGTCTATATTTATGTACTACTATGATGTACATGACAGAATGCAATGAATAAGCGCAAGGGAATCTGAACCGAACAATATGTTCAAACAAGACAAGATGAAGAAGGCAAAAGTGATTTCTCCACTATTCTCTTTGGCTGCACCCGATGCTATCGTAATAAATATATGTAACTATTTTTACTGACATTACATTGTATACAAATATAGGATAAGTCTCTGAGTTTTGCACTTGGTTGACTACATAATTACAGTTTTACTGTTGTTGAGACTGATACACCAACTACTGTTGATGGTGATAGCAGAATGACGACGATGATGATGAAGGGAAAAAGGAAGCTAGCAAGTAAATAAGTAGTTAGGAGCAGTTTCTTGTTATGTTGATATTGTGTTCTCTTCCTCCCTTACATACACACAGAAGTAATGTATTATGTGTGTCGCTTACTTTGAGCTGGGAGTCAACGAGCCATGTTAAATGGAGCTTAGCATTCCACATTCTTTTTCTGCTTTTACACGAATACATTACAAACAGAGGATATAACATGGGCAAAAATTTGTTGCTCTGTTTTTGTTGATTTTTTTCTCCATGAATATGATAACATTCCACTTGTTCATGTATGGATTCCATTTTCTTGAGGAAATGGATGATGACCATAATGCACTAGCTTGTTGCTGCTACATATTATTTCCATTTTGGCTGTCCCATTATGGTGTCATATATCCGTTGACGTATTTTTCCACTTATAAGTACATCGTCCCATTTTAGATCTTATCAAGAAGAAACATTTTTTCAGTTTCTGAGAGAAATGTCCAGATAAATTCAGCTAGCATCAAGATAGAGCATAGGAAAAGATCTTATGGGAAACACTTAGCATGTCATGTGGTGCTCATAATAAAATGCATATTACACCAAGCCTTGCATGACAATGATCACGAAAAGAGAAAATGAGCTTGCTAAGTACTCTCCGCCTTGAGTTAGCATACATTAAAATGTACGGAATATTGCGAATATTAACACAATTAGCAAGCATCTTTTTTCACGACTTCTCTCCAGGGATGCGAACCAAATTTGCATTTTGTTACTTTCTCCGTCGAGGAAAGAGCATTCTTGCCCAAAACACTTGGAGGCCTTGTAAACGTATTTTAACTGCACTTGTATGACATGGTTAACCCGCAATCCGCATATGGAATGATTTGCTGTCGCAATAAACTTGAAAAATCTCCCAAGCGTGACTGACTCTTGACAATGTAATTACAGTAAGTACGCAGGTTTTATGTCTGGTATAAACATGAAATGTGGAGGTAATAAACATTCTCGTGTGTTATAGCTTATTATCTGGTAATCTAAATACAAAGGGTTAGGCGTATTCCTCGCTTAAAATAAATTGGAAAAGTCAAGGAAATGATTTCTAGGAGGACTTCCGCCTAGCGATTAATCACTTCAGGGGTACGAAACCCTACAATAAAATCCCTATAGATAGAGTGACATTGGAGTAACTCAAGTGAAACCGTATAGTGACCAATTGCACACGTTGGCACTGCACAATTTTTTAGATACCTATACAAGTAGAAAATAAATTGAAGCAATATTGAAGAAGAAAACTGTGGTTCTTACTTTCTCCAGAGAAGACCTGGAACTGGATCCCCTCATTGTTCTTGTACACCATCCTCCCTTGGTCGTAAATGGTCCCGTCGGGGGCAACAAAGGAGAAAGCAGTCTGAACTGAAACAAAATGAGCGACATAAGAGCGGATCTCAAACTCAACGCACTTGACTAGCTGGCACATTGTGGTGATTTTAAATGATGACGCCTTCTCGAGAAAATGGGACACAGATGAATGAAGATTGAATTGAAATAAATGAATTATAGATGAGAGAAAGTGATGCGACGAGGTGAGAAACTTGACTAGCTTTTACGGACTTTTTATTCACTTATTATATCAAGCAAAACTTTTCTTTTTATTATAACTGGGTGAAATATCAGTGTTTCATGTTACAGCTCTGGATTCTCTCTATTTCTCTCTCAGAACCTTACAGTTTTCAACTATTGAATCATATACATGCATACTTTATGCTTCGAAGACAAACCGGCAAATGTAATTGTAAACTTTTCTTCGGTATTGAAGACGTGACACCAAATTTTCCAAAGTAGTATAAAGCTTTATATCACAGCTCTCTAGTGAACTATATTATAGATATTCGTAAAACAATATCATTATCTAGATTCCCTGACTGCATCTGATCCTAGTGTCCTATTGTTTCCCACAAGTTGATCGAGTACCCTTTGCACTTCACTCCCAGCGCCCTTTTGTTCCATACAAAGCACCCATATATACAGCGATTTGGGCTGTTGATCTTGTCACATCACGTCTCACCGGAAGAACGCCGTCTGAATCACAGGACACGCTTACCCACTCTTTATAAACGTAGAGTCACTGTGGTCCTGATGGAGAACAGACTGAAGAGCAGGAAAACATTTTAACTTGCCGGTGTGTCTTACTTTTCTATACCTTTACGAAGAGCAAAAAAGCGTCCAATATACCGGCAAAGTGCAACCACCGGCTAGTTTTTGTTATCCTTTTGTCAAGTATAAAAGGATTATCTGTGAAGAAAGGTGGCAGCGGGCAATGTATAAGGGCAACAGCGTGATTAAACAATGCAATCTTTCTACTCTACACAATCCAATGCACTCACGATCTCATGCACTTTTTTCTTTCGTTTCCTATCTGACAAAAGAGAACGAGGGGTGCCTACTTGAACTACATTTTGTACGGCAGATCACGTTTTACTACTTTTCTCCATTTAAGAGAGAAAAGGAGAGAAAGGAATGGCTATGATTTTCATGGTACGATGATGATTCTAGGATATTGACGAAGATGAGATTAGATTAGATTCTTTCATTGCCACTGTATACTAATCCTGGTAGTGTAGTTCCCACCCTTGTAGTTTTGTTAGTGATATTGTCTGGAAAGAGAAGATTTTCCTTCTTCAGTGAAGACACATAGGTGATTGGGTTGAATGAGATGGTGTGGAAGAAAAGTATATTTTTGAACAGTGTATAGGATTTACTTCTTTCTGAAATTGACTACTTTTTCTGCACGGAGGGGAAACAATCAAGCCAAATCTTATCTCACGAGGAGTGGGATGCTGTTCTAAATGGGAAATTTTTTAAGAAGTAAATGGAAATTTCTAAACTGATTCGGGGTAAAATCTTATTTGCAGGTTTATCAGGCACAAGCTCAAATTAGTATGGGTACTGTTGAATGTAAGTGATTCCCAGTGAAACGGAAGGAATTCAAGATGAAGACGACGAATAATAGAAAAAATATTGAAGAGGAACAAAGTTAAAGATCCATTTGCTCGTATCCAAAGTTAAATCACATTCATAGCGTCTTTCTCTCTCCACTAAATGCACGGATGCACCCAAAAAACATAAGAAGGAGAACTAGAGCAACAAACGCAAGTATCAGGTGAGCCGGCTGCTGCTGCCAAAGTCACTGCCACTAATCATTTTCACCTTATACTACTTTTTTCCTCTTTTTTCTCTTGAAAATATATGGGATCGTATTTCCGAGATGTTTCAAACTCCTGCCTTCTTTCTCACCGGGTACACCGCGAACCCACAACTGACACGCTTTTCCTTTTCGTCTTCTCACAGGCAGTAAAAGCACCGACTGTGGTGGAAGCAATGCCACCAAAGGCGAGTAAATCAAAACCCAGTACACAATGCAAAATTGAGTTTTCAACAAGAGCGCGAATGTTACTAATGAAAAATCGGGAGGAAAAACCGGGACCTCAACTGCCAGAACCAAAGCAGGCCGAGGCAGGTAGCCGACTGTGGTCTGTCTGACTGAAAATCTGTGAACCGACTTCTTTTTATACTTATGTATACTAACTAGAAACACACACACACACGACCAGCACAACTCACCCACTCTGGATCTCCAACAGAAACAAACTCCTTTTTCCGTTTTTCTTATTCTGTGTTCCGTCCGCCTGTGTGTGTGAGTTAGCTAACTGTTACATGCAAAAACACAATGCCATTTCCAACTTAATACTTATAGATGCGGTGGTGGTGATGAAGATGATGACGATGATGATGTGCCCGTAGCCCGCGCCCTTCTCCAACTTTCATGCACACACACAATAATGCACATGCAATAACAAAACGAAGTAATATGCTAACATTCACTTTTTCTGCCGGTCGAGTGTAAAAAGACGAAAAAAAGACGAAGACTTTTGTGAATTCAATTCCTAAGCAAACTTTACTTGGGTGAGCAGTTGAAAGGAAGAAGTAAAAAATTATAGTGATATACATAACCATAACCTCAGCACTGAGTAAAGAAACAGTCATCATGATCCAGTTGGATGTTATATAGAGTCAATGGGAAAAACCTTCATGGATACTTTACTAGTTATAGTTTTACTCTTTCCTCTGCACACAAGCCACTTTCCTCTGCAGCTTCTTACTTTCTCCATGCATGCGTGTAGATTCTTAATATTCCTAGGGATTTTGCAGACTTTTTTCATTCTTTCACTTTGCTTACTGCTATTACACCCCTGCTTACTTTAGTTTGTTTCACTTCTCCTTTTAACTGCTCTACGAGTATTAAAGCCAAACAGTATTAAAGGACACGAGACTTTTCTCAGTACTCACGGCATTATTCACGCGAAGCAAAAAGAAAAATTTCAGTTTATGCCTTTTTTCCTCCCACTACGTTCTCCTTTTAATACCAAACACATAAAAAGACAAACAGAGAGAGAATAGCTGTTTCTACGATATCGTTTTTCTTTCTTTTACATATGACCATGTGGCTGACTCCTAGAGCTTTTCCAATTGGAAAAAGAGCCAAGGGAAAGTGCACCTTTCACACGACCAACAAGACAGGAAAAATTGTGCTAAATTGTATGTTTGCTTTGAATGATACTCTAACACAACAACAACTGTAGTTACCACTTTTATGCGTGAGTATACTATCCCAAAAACTTTTAAACATACAGAAAGGGAAATAGAGAGAAAGAGTGAACTTTCATCAGAAAATGTGTAGCATCATGATATGGAAAATTACATTCGCACATAAGAGACAAATTCATAGAGTAACGCAAGCTAGGGACCTATGATTAAAAAGGTCTTTTTGCTGTCGTAGACCTACAAAAGTGATATTTTCTCTTTGTTTGTTTCAAGGAGATGAATGCCTCCATACTTTATTACATTTTGGTGAAACATGTTTCACGTACGAAACATATACGTGGGCACTCTTGTGTTGGGTGATTTGGAAGCAAACGTAATTCCAAGTAATACAATTTTTTCTTTTGTATTTCATCCTTTCACTCTCCCATTCATCTAATATGTAGAGAATGAGTAAAAGTAAGTAAGTTCACAGAAATAATCTAGCTATTTCATTCATTTTTCCTTTCAACACTTCTATCCATTCAGTAGTGTATTGTGGTTGTGCTCCTGCTAAAGGCACACGCTGACAAAGGCAAGCAAGTAGGGAGAATTGGAGAATTCTCATACGCCTTTGACTAAGCTGTTCTAGGCTCCCTTCACATTACAAATTTACGATTGCATAAGAAATGGATATCTACTGGAGGATCCATATAATGAATGAGTTCTGCATAAGAAACCCGACACAAGCATGCTAGCTTCGTTGGTGGATGCATACATAATCTGAAAAATGTGTAGCTGTGTTTGTATTCGTTATTTGTTTGTTTAAGAATAATGTAGTACGTAATGATTCACACTTACACTTTTGTGTCTCTCTCCTTCTGTGCGGATCTCTGCAGCTCAGTCGGTGGCAGTAGCTCTCAACAAAAAAAGCCTGCTGTCGTCGCGTTGGATGAATGCAAAAGTTACGTAAGCAGTAGCGGATATTGTGATTGTGAGCAATGATGATAGACTCTCTGTGTAGAAAATTCTTTCTTTCCCCGACTTTTTTCCCTTTTTCCGATTAGTTACTCTTCTCACTTGGGTGTTGTATCATCTCAGTTTTGCTCCTCGGTTTCATCACATAATTTCTTGTATTTTCTTTCATATCACACATCACCAGTAAAATGCACAACTACTATGGACCACGGCATAGGAACCGGGCGTGCTGCATACCGATCGTATCCTTGGCTGGTGGTGGCATCATCTTGTTTGTACCAATTTGAGAAAAAAATACAACAAAGAAGTCGTAATACACAGTTGCTTCCTTCTCTGCGTTAGATTCACGTTTACTATGAAAAAAGTAGATCGAATGAGAGTGTCTCAATACAGCAGAAAAACCGGCTCGGCATTAATAACTACAATGATATGTGCATTTGTATAGGGTAGCATAATTCGAAACAGAAATATGTTCACTCCCTGAAATAGGGAGCGGATGCGAAATCTGATTCCGTCTTTTGTTCCGCTAGATCCTCTCGAGCCGGAATTACAATTTAATGCTGTTTTCCACCTTTGTCCTCTCAAAATAACATTTTCGTTTCTCGAAAAAATAGAGAATTCCTTGTAACAAGATACTCGAACGATAGTAGTAGAGCATTAAAAATATGTGTTATGCATAATGTAGAAGGCTACAGACACGTACGTTATAAAAACTTGACACAAAACGAAGAAGAGAAAGAACATTGAACATCTCAACCCCGTTTGGCTGCTATAGTGTGAAAGAAATGACCACTAAAAATGATCAATGAAGTTTTCCTGAATCAGACGAGCGAGTAATGTAATAGAATCCTTGTGCGGAAAAAAGTACTAGTTGAACTCCACTACTACAAAAGACGTGACTGGACTTTTTAATGTTTGGTTTCATAAAAAGAATGAATGAAAGAGTATCCTTTATGGAATGTCTTGAAGGGGAGCACGTGGAGTATATTGTGTGAAGATGGGGAAAGTGGAGTAAAAGTAAAATGACTTTTTTCACTTGTTCCGCTCCTGCTTACAGCTGGTTACTCGTTGGATATAGTAATAACATTGATTCGTTTCACACATTATTATTGCATATTAAGGCGTTTTTCAGTTTAGTCAGATGAAAAATTGTTACTGCGACCTAGATTTTATGGAGAATATTTAATACAGGTCATAAGAAATATGCTCTTCGAACACATATATTCACCACTCACATCTGTCGGCAGTTTCGAAGGTTTTTTCAGTCGTATTAACTGAATAATTTATTGAGTTACATGGAGCAAAGGAGCAATGTGTCATGAAGATGAGCTTAGTACTCTACAATGAGTTTTTTCATGAAAGCATAGATACTACACAATTTATGCGGAGTAAGTAATATTTGCTTGAGGCACTGAAACGATATTATCTTGTATCTTCTGATGCGATTCATGTAACAGCTTCCTTTGTCTTATGCGGAGTTTGAAGGCATGCATACGAAAATTCAAAAGAAATGAAGAACTGAAAAAGTTCACAAACTCACATAACATCACTATGTAATAAAAGCCTTCGTTCAGGAAAGAAAGTGGTGTAAAACTCCTAGTTTAATTTGAATACTTGATCAGCTCACGTTTCAGATGAAACCGACTACAAATGGGCACACTTCTTGTTTCCCTTTCATTCAGGTATCCTTATCAATGCGATTTTCTCACTCGAATTGAACTCAAAGAAAGATTTATTTCGTTCAATGGAGATGAAAAGAGTTGGTGATCAGCAGAGTAAAAGTAATAAATTCACTTTTCGTGCTCATGCATACACAAGCAGTTTCTGTATTTCTGGAATTTTTCAAAGAAAAATGTGTAAAGTTAGCTTTTGAGAGCACAACAAGTCGGCAAAAAACTGAAGAAGACGCTTGATCAACAGAAAAAAGAGCAAGTATTTTCACTATTTTCCTGATAATATTGACTGGAACGTTTGTACACTTTTTTATTTCTACTTATAAACTTGAGATGAGAGGAAAGGAAATGTCACTAGGATATGGGCAAATTGAAATAAAAGGGACTTTTGTTGTGAAAATATTTACTTGTTGGCTTCACTATAAAAGTAAGTCTTTTTTCGCTTATGAGAATTTGTAGAATGATAAACATTGAAGCAATCAGGTCCTCTAATAAAAGAACACATGTACACACAAAAATACTCAATAACGCTGTTTAAAAAACCATTTCAGCAAGCGAGCGGCGAATGGCTGATGATGTTACACTGCAGACGAACGGTTTTAATGCCGAAATCGACTGACGAATCCAAAGATGTATATGATAGGCATAAGTATCTTTCGTCTGAAATACATGGGTAATAAGGTTTTTGAACAGAAAAAGAACCCAAAGGGCAAAAAGGATGGAAATGGAAGCCTCTCATATATTATGTTATTGTCAGTGTCGGTCTGCCGGCTGACTGGTGTGGGAGGATTGATAAAACAAAAATGTACGTATGTATGTTACATAAAAATATTTTTTGAGGTACCTGAGTAAACGATCATCAAGCGTGCAGAGAGAATGCGTGGGTATATATGCAAGAAGAAATGAAAGGGATATTTGTTACAGTCAAGTGATGCACCTTTCGTGCCTATGCACTAAACTCATGGATATTTAAACGTTTAGTGAGACATTGTAATATCATCCGATTTTCTCCTTCCTTTCGTTTCCTGTGGGAGTGCAGTGAGCAGTATGCTGTAAAGCTGGCATGAAAACAGAAGGCACGTAATAGTTATGAGCTTCTCTAAAATGAGTATGTATCTTTACGAAGTTTGTGACTTTTGTTAGATTATTTTGAAAAAGGGAAGACTACTATACTTAAGTTTTTTTTTTTAAAAAAAGAGGATTCACTTTAAAAAGTGTAAAATATCAGTTAAGAAATTTTAGAAGAGGAAGTAAATAATAGGAATACAGAAATAGTCTAGTGGGAAGGGGTTATATCACCTTGACTTATGTAGACCACGCTGAACTTCTGTTCTCCTTCACGCATTGTCTACAGGTTTTTCATTTACTTGTTTCGCCTGATGATGATAACAGCTAAAACGTCTGCTTCTGGTTTCATTCCCCTTTTTGATCTCTCCTTGACAGTTCATATCAGTTTGTTGCTTTTTCCGTTTTATGCAGTGAGTTTGGATTTGACACTGAAAGTTTCTACATGATGATATAATGCAGCATGTACGAATGTGTGTAAGCTTTCTAGGACGTGGGCAATATACCTAAGATTCAGTAATTAAATTTTGACTCGCATTACAGTTACAGTCCCAACGTCCATTCTGCTACTCTGCTTACTCTTTGCTGCTTCAAAGCAATAAATCTGCGACAGCGCATAAAGAGCAAAAGGTAACTAAAACTTTTGCTATGAATCTTCATCTTCTACTTTTAGAAGCTTAGTCGCTCCTGTTCCTAAATTGAAATGAAGAATTTTATTAGATCAATTCTTTTAGTCTGCCTGCATAAACAAATGTTGTACGGAATTGGCCATTCTATTTTTACCGAATGGAATAAACTGGATTTACGGTAAGCCTGCCTACACCTAAAGAGTTTTAACCAGAAGGCGTAAATTTGTATTTTTGGACAGGATTTAGTGAATGTCAGGAAATCCAGAATCACCGTGAACCTTCATATTGAGTAATTCCCACGCATGCATGACTCACCTACAAAAGTAAATTTTATAATAGATCTCATAAAATGACAATGTATTGATATTAAATAGACTTCATTTCCGTTTTCCATGTCATGCGTAATTTCAAGTTTAATTTTTATGGGATTGGTGATGACACGCCTTTTAGAACGATAAATCATTGGATTGGATTTTTGTCGACTTTATTTAGCTTGTGCTTGCACTACAGCTATATTGATTGCTACCAGCAGACCCTGTCCGTTTCTCTCCCGTTTTTCTGTTTCTCCATTAACTAGATCATATCTTGGCTAAGAATTCGAAGTTTTCAGTTCTGTTTTTTTTGCAATGGACATTTTATCATTAGGGCTTTATTCAGTTCAAAGCATGAGCAGATTGGGGTCAAAGGTCACGTAGTTTTCAAATTTGAAATTTGTTCTTTTAGTTAAATGCAGCAAGTTGTATATCAAAAGAAAACTAATGTACAGAATATTACTCATTAAATTTTTATTTGCGTTAAATTTACACAGTACAAGCTACACTTTGAATCGTTTAACATGATTTTAATGTTCCTTTTTCTCGTGCGATAACAGAACTATGAATCTATTCCATTGCGTGAGTTTAAGCCACAATGCCTTTTCATCCTAAACCGTTCCTGTATTGTTCAAGTCCACTCTCATTCACCAACACAGGGGGAAATATTTTATGTTAAGTCTCGATCGCTTTTAATTTTCTTTTTTAGCACATGAACGATGAACATGTAATATTGTTCTGTTATTGGTGGGGGTATCCCTAAACGAATTAAATCTTTTATGTTTGATGTGAGTAGTTACTATTACTACTCTTTTATCAGCCCGTTGGATTTCAATTACATATAAAAGTTCCAGTTTGTTGTGTATGGATTGGTTGGAAAACTTGGCGTTATTGTACTTTAGTTAATTTATATTGAATACTAAGCAGAGCTTGCTTATGATTATTATTGGCATGTTTCAATTGGCAAAGTAGTTTTAGAAAGTTGTACACTTTTTTCGTTTTTTAATCCTCACTGTATCCAAATTTTTGTGCATTCAAGTAGCCCCAATTGTTCCTTTCCCACATTTGTATACATGCATTCCAGTCCAAAATCCACATCCCCTGGTATCCATTCCAATACCGTTCGCAAGGGTATCAAAACCAAGAAAAAGACCCACAAAAATGGATCGCCTCATAAGAAACGTAGTAGAGCTAAAACGGAAAAATGTAGGGTTAAGCCGAACTTGGACGAAGCCGTTCTCAGAAATGCATGTCCAGGAAACTGTAAAGAAATCGAGGTAACCTTATGGCCAATTTCATTAAAAATTTATATATTGAGTTAACAGTTACTTAAAAATCAAAGTGAAAATCAGGGATAAATACAATGGAGGTATAATTACTATAAATACACATGTATACATCTGTTGGGAAATCCTATGTACATTGGATTTAGTTGACGTCGGATAACGTGAAGAAAATCGTAAAAACCGAGAAGCCGGATGATTTGACTACATGGTATTGGAATCTCCAACAAACGCGGCATGGTTGCCCACCATCAGCTTCGAAATTTCGAAAAGCAAAATACCGATGGGAAGAACAACCTACAGCACCATGTCGTGATTGTCGTAAACGAAGATTTATCAACCCATATGGAACACAGAAAAAGAATGTATTGAGTGGTGGCATGAAACGTAAGATAGTTGAAAAATGGGGGAAAATGTGGGACAGTGCATTAAGCGATCTCCAGTTCGACAGAATTGTGTTTGAAAACAATCCAGACGCTGAGCAGACGTATGAACTTTGTATTTACCAATCAACCAGCATGCATGTTAACTAAATAACCGATATCTTTGGCTGTGCTGTTTATATAGAGTAGTTACATTAGTATTAGCTGCATATATCGTAGTTCACATTTTCACATGTAACAGAGCATACTAGTATCGGAGTCACAACACTCATGAAATTGAATTAGACTATCGGTTATTTGAGTTCGCACCTATATTACGCTGTTTTCCCTTGTGCTTATAAATATCGAGAATATTTGTGCATGTAGATATAAAACAGAAAGGGAACGAATCGATGATGGATGTCAAAAGTTGTGGTCCATTGCAAAAATGAATCAGAATATTATAACAATGATGATGAAGAAGTTCGTTAGCGGTCCTCCAAATAAACTCTATACTTTGAATCGTATTGAAGCCGCCCAATGTTGGTCTCGTATAATCGGTGAGGATGGGCAAGTAAAAGAAGATTGTTGTGCTACTGTTGATCTACCCCTCACATCAAGGAGAAAATACAATATTCCAGCTTTGAAACTTCCAAACTCCTTAAGAAAGGGATCAGAACTATTAAATAGAACATCGCTTACCTTCAGACTTCCCAAAATTTCATTAGGAGGTATGGTACATGACGATGTGCAAGTTGTACCCGGGAGAAAACAGAGGCTTAACAGGTCCTCTGCTTACTGGCTCAATCCAAAGCTGGTCCCGCCAGTTCCTACAGGTTTCAAAGAGGAAGAGTTTTATATTGAGCCCAAGAATGATCCCACCGGAGAAATTAGGAGGGATCTGCAGAAAGCAAAGGAAATTGCACAGAGATATACAAGATTTGCAAACATCATTGAGAAAGCAGTTCATGTGGTGCCTAATCTGGATAGGGTTAATCAAATCATGGATGAAAACTTTGTTGCTGCAGATCCTGAGATTCGCAGACAAACGCTGCTTCATAACTTTTTTTCGTCGCAGAAAATGGATACCTCCCCAGAATTCAGACGGGATGCTTTATATGCTACAATCCTGTCAAGAAATGATAATCCCAAAGAAACAGTAGTGAAGAAGCCTTTTCCCTACATATTGGCTGAAATGTCAAAATCTAAGTCAAAATCTAAAATGCGAGAGTAATCCTACTTAGATTCCTTTTCATTAAATTAGTAGTGACATGTAAAATATTTGCAGAAATATTTTCTTCAAAATAAATTGTCTACATGAAACACGAAATACTTACTCATAGTCCAATACATATTTATTACTAGGAATAGGAATACAGAAGTTACGATAACTAACACAAATAAGTTACACTAGAATAGAAAAACACATGCTATACATAAATACTTCTAATTAAAGTTGAAAGTAACAAAATTTTTCTTCATACATCATACAGATGTTACCACATATCAATGTTTATCATCCGCATGTTGAATTATGTTGTGGTTTACTGGGAAAAATCAGACTATACATCTCGATCGACCAACGTGGTATATAGTACATATAATTATGTCTTTAATCTTGGCAGTGTTCGCAGACGTAGTTTGAATTGAACTGATTGAAACTATTTGCATTCAATTCATTTGGACTTCAATTTGCATGACTTTAGTATATGTATCACCAGTCATGAAGTATGGTATAATGCCACAGTAGGTAACCAGAGCTTTGGCTTGGGCTTTCACTTCTGTAATGTATTGCTGAAAATTAAATAAGTTTAACACATGACAAAATACTTGGAATGTGAGTATTTATAATTAATTAAAATCACTAACATTTTCTTTCGCAGCATCATCTGCTGCAAAATAACTGGTCTTCTTAATATCTTTCATTTTCTTGAATTTGGAATACAAGGCTTCCATTGTAGCAACGATTAAATCTGGTATATTCTGGCGAATTTCTTCGGGGAAAGTATGGAAATCTCTCACACATTTATCGATGTCACTTTCTTGTAAAGGAATTACTTTCAGTTTTTGAATCACCTAACAAGATGTTACAAACAATATCTGTACTTATAAAATTTTACAAAATAAAATGCATCTTTACTTTGCTACGAGCTTAACCATCCGGTACATACCGTTAAAGCAGTTTCATGCCTCTTACTGAAAATTTCATCAAAAAACGTCATAAAATCTACCAATACATAAAACGTGGCAACTTGGGACTGGTCCGATACTTTTGGTGGATTGGATTGATAGCGCTCAGCGAAACTTATGGCTAGCTTTCGAATTCTTTGTCTAGGGGATTCAGGTAGAGGCATTTGACTCACATGCTACAGAAATGAAATTAAACCAAATCATTATTTAAGAATTAAAGTACATTTCCAATGGATAATATAGCGTAGTTTTTCAATTGACATACTTTTGCAATAACTTTACACAGGACACGGAGAGCATTTTCATGTTTTCCAGCCAAATCATACAGAATGATCGAATCTTCCATCAACCCGCGTTGCTCAGACTCTGTGGCACAACGAACAGTCTAGATGCAAAAAAAGAGAGAAATTGCTGGTTACTTGCGACTATTTTACTGTCAATGACTTACTGGAAGAATTAATCACGTTTTCAATGGATGCGATAATATTTTATGCTATAAATGTCAAGCTTTCGAAGGTTTGATATTTATATTAATGACTAGTGACTTACAATGGGTAGAACATTTATTCCCATTGACTCTAACAAGCCGGGGGTTCTACAACCATCAGGATTCATATGGCCTAGAAATTCGAACTCTCTTGACTCCAAAATAAGGTCACTGACACAAACTGAAAAGAAATCGCTTCCGTCTTTTTCTTTCATAGTTCTGAAAGGGAAAATGTACACAAACTTATTATCACAATATCATATGAACTTAGTTTTATAAAAAAGAAAACTGAAAAATAGTCGTACCTTAAAAAGTACAAATAATTAATCGCATCTTTTGAGTTTCTTCCTCGAAGGGTTCGAGAAAACCCAACAATAATTCTACTATAATTAAGCCAACGGAGCCCGGGAGGATCGTCCTTATTTCTATAGACTAACGATCATAAAAATGACTTTATTTTATTTTACTATGATCTCATTAAAAAACTAATTTCTCGAATTGAAATTCATCAATCAAACCACTTACGAATAGGAGCTTTGGGGTCCGTGGTTAGCACATAAGGCTGTTTGGCAGCGTCAAAGTAATATTCACCTGCGACATTTAAATTGATTTGAATATTTAGTAAGTGAAAAAAATTACTAAAGTATATGTATATCTACTATCTACAAGAAATATATTTGTAAGTATACAGCCTAACCATATTTCTCTACTATCATTTCCTGGAAATTTGAAAGTGTCAGGAAATCACTACTATAAGCCCCATCACTACTGAACCTAATAACGGATAACTTTATCCATAAATAATCCTCTAGTCTTCCAGCTACCTCAGGATGATCATCATCGACATCGCACCCTCCTAAGATGCAGTATACAGCCCTACGTAAATATATAAAATCCATTAATACGAGCATAGAATTTCCATCCACTTACTTAGAGGTGAATGAAGTTCAATGTTTGCCTACATTCTTATCATATTATATCATACCTTTGATAGGAATCATGACTCGTGTGGCGAACGGAACGTTTGTAATCAATCCGGATTTTACATTCTACGTCATAAGGAAGTACGCCAGAAACAGAATAGGCTTGTAAAATGCTGGCGAATTCTGTATTTCCAATAGTTTCTTTCATATATCTGGCAGCATCTTCCGCCTTGCCAGACCGAAGACAATAAAAAATGATAAGCCATACTGGACCAGCGTCTCCAGCTCCCATTTCTAATCCCATCGTTGCGGAAAATCCTTTAATACCGATGTAACTTTTAATTATGGGAATAACCGCTGGAATTCCTCCTTTAATAATAATAAAAAACATTTTTACGTTTTTCACACATACACTTGTACTCTAACATAGCATGTGACAAACACGATTATGATAATAAGATATACCTGTCTGAGATTCTCCCAAGCGCGACCATACTTCACGTGTCAATTTATTGAAAAAAGTTTGCTGAAGATGTCTTCTAGCTCTTGACACAAAATTTTTCCCGTACAAATCACTCGATCTTTTGTTGGCCAGGGTAGCTCTGTCTAACACCTCACCGCCAAGCCCAGAAGTAACCTCAGCGATGCTAGTCCACAATTCTTGCAGCAACTAGTAAGTACATAATTGATTAATCGCTAGTAATCAAAAGATAAAGCCGCATGAGGATTCAATTTCATTTGAATATCTAACCCGATCATTGGAATTTTTAGCTGCTAATTCAAATCGTTCACAAAGATTCGGCTTGGGCAAGCCATTGATAACAGCTTGATTGNAATTTCATTTGAATATCTAACCCGATCATTGGAATTTTTAGCTGCTAATTCAAATCGTTCACAAAGATTTGGCTTGGGCAAGCCATTGATAACAGCTTGATTGCATCGATCAATTTCATATGCATAAGTCACCGATTCTTTCGTTAGTACTGCGGAAGCTTAAAACTGACGTTCGAAAATTTGAGTCTAGAAGATAAGCATGACATTAAGAACTGTAGAAATATGTTCATGTTGAATGATAATAGGGTAAATTCATAAATGTAGGCTAAATCAAGTATAAAATTACATCATTTTCCACTGATTTCATTGATCCACTCATTAACAACATTAAATCAGCCCGCTCACGTTTCCAATCGTTGTCAACTTGTGTTGAAATCTTTTCTTCTAGCTGTGATAAAATCTACACAAAAGAGTTCAAATAACCAAGATTTTCATCACGGTTGGATGACAAAACGGATAAGAAGTGCAATAGAAAATCTTACATTGGCAGATGTGATCTCAGCAATATTAATTAATGCTGTAGTACGTTCCAATTTTAAAACGCTTTTCAATATTTGTCTCACTTATAGTTTCTGGTCCTCCTTGGAGTTGAACATTATATAATGGCTGCAGAGTGTTATTTAATTTGGTAACATCTACTCCTTTGGTGCCCAAGAATACCGTTCTGAAATCGAAAGGGAAAGACTCCATAAGTACGATTTTGAAGCATAATTTTTATTTGAGCTAAATCCGCTGAACTGAACCGTAACTTTAACCAGCAGCGACATAACGAATTCTTGGGTGGGAGACGGACTTATATTACATGGGTGGACTTTGCCGTATTCCACACAGAATCGTGCATTAGTATATTGTTCGGATAGTTTATCTAGGCTTTGTTTGGCATCTTAAACTAACTGCAGTCAAGTCAACATTATTTAATATTTGATCCGATTATATTATCTGTTTTGCCCGGGTTTGTTTGCAGTACTCTCAACTGTTAACGTTACTCATGATTCCGGCATTCTGTAAAACAAGTTAATAATGTTCACATCGACTAATTCGCTTTGGTTTCTACTATTCTTCACAAAATCATCCAAAAAATAGTTTTTCGCATCTTCTTGGCAATTTTATATACGTTGCTTACGTCTGCCTTCAATATCTCTTTTTATTTCGACTGGATGAAAGTGATTTCGTTTCCTTTTGATAGCATCAGCGATTAAATCTGTGGGAACTGATCACCAAGGATGTTATTTGTCATAATAAAACTCTCGTTGAGGTAGATGAGGACCACCTCACATTGAGCAAGTGCGTATCGTTCAGCCACCACAGTCTCATGTCGCATTCTATTGGATAGTTTGGCGTGCTCTAGTTCCGGAACAGAACCTTTTGGGGGAAGCTTGTATTTATGTCCGTTTGTCCTTCTGGTACGGGTACGATTACTAACTATTAAATCCTTCGAATTCTTAATGCATACTAGGAGAATTGAGAGTGTGGTGGGTAATATTAGTGCGAAGTTCGCGTTGAAATATAGAAAATGTAAACGGGATTATTTGCGCTCCATTGTAAATTCTTATGTTGGAGAGTGAATTCAATTTTCCACCTGCCGTCGAGTACAAAATACAATGCAGTTTTATCGATATTTCGATACGGTTGGTTGTCGTACGCGCATTCATCTGCTGGGCACTACTACCATTGTCAATTGTGATAAACAGCTTGGCCTGCGGTGTTGATGGCTATGAGAGAGATCAGGGATGATATGAGAAAAATGCATTTTTGGAAGCTGAAAGAAAAGCCATTCATTTTATTCAACATGTCCCTTTCTTGGCTGATTATTTCTTACTTACAATTAAGTTAAGTGAAACGATCTCTTTTTAGTCCACCTGGCTGGCATAGTTGTCTGCTTTAAGTATATTTTGGCTGCAATATATATTGTGAGGAAGATATTATGGGGAAACATGAAATCCAGTAAATAGATGAATACAATTACTGTTACCTGTATACAGCT
>JAHZNA010002411.1:0-10254 GCA_027743935.1 Sinodicranocentrus sp. ZH6
CGGGCTACTGGGGTCGGAAAGTCGGGCTACCGGAGTCGGAAAAGTCGGGCTACTGGGTTGAAAAGTCGGGTAAAAAAGTCGGGTTACTGGGGTCGGAAAGTCGGGCTACTGGCCATCGCCCCTTACTCATCACTTCTTTTTAAACTTCGAAAACGAAACTTTAATTTGGTTACGTCGTTTTACATGGATCATTTTATAAAACACCCAATCGGGTCGTATCTTTGCTTCTATTAGACCTTCAAACAACAAATCATATGAACTTAAGAGAATACCCTAGGCACTCCGTAGAACACCCTATGCACCCAATAGCACCCAACACGAATCGCCAATAACTTACTAATTCTCTCTTAATCTTCAAAAACAAAATTTTTATTTTCCGTGGTGTTCTAAATATTTCAGTTAGTTAATAGAACACCCAATCGGGTCGTATCTTTGTTTCTATTAGACATTTGACACAAAAAATCACATGCACACAAAAGAACACACCATGCACTCAACAGAACACCCTATGCACTCATGTCAGTAGAACGACGGCGCAGACGATTTCATAAGCTCGCACTTCAAACACTTTTGCGAGCTAATAAATGGAGTTAAAGAGAACATTTTTTATCCATAAAATAATTATTACAGTTGAGCTTCGAACAAAAAAAAACTTTAAATGAAATGCAGGATTTTTTTGTAAGTTGAGAAAGCTCATCGATTGCAAACTGCAATAATTTGTTCCAAACATTTGTTTTTAAATTGTTTTCGGAAAGATTTGTTTTCCATTAAATGATAATCGAATTTCCTTCCGGTGAAACACATAATGCTTTTTCTTAAATGTTCCCGTATTTATCAAAATTGTACACTAATTTTATTAGTCAAGCCAGCATAAGGACCCTGGTCGAGGGCGCTGGTTGTCGTGATTTTATTTTCTGGAAACGAATCAGCCACAGCCATCATGCTTTTTCAGATATTTGAGAATTCCTTTAATTATATGTATGTCTCTCCCGCGCATGTATGATCACAGATCAGGAAATACAAATGGAATTAACCAATAAGCTAAAATGTACATTTTTGAGTTCCAAAAGATTAAATGGGAATAGCTAGTGGAAGTGAAAACTTGAATGTTATCCTCAAATATCGTCAATAAGAATATACACAAAATGTAATCCTCAAACATCGTCAATAAGAATATATACAAAATGTTATCCTCAAATATCGTCAATAAGAATATATACAAAATGTTATCCTCAAATATCGTCAATAAGAATATATACAAAATGTTATTCTCAAATATCGTCAATAAGAATATGAAAACTTGAATTTTTCTCTGTACAGTTACATAATTCTTCAAGATTTAGATTTTTAAATAAACTTAATTCGCGCCTCCCGTTTAGTAACATAAACTAGCGAAAGCTCATTTAAAAAGTCTAAATCTTGAAGAATTTTATGACAGTATTTGTTTTGCATGACTAAAGTGAGTTTCTACTAACAAGCATCTTTTGTTGATAAATTTGGACAGTTGTCGTGCTTACTACTTACGTCCTTGTATTTCCTGATTTGTTCTTACACTTTTTTGAAGTCTTCTTCTCCTTTCCGCTGCTATTGCTGAACAACAGTGCTTTTACTGACCATGAGATGAGTCATTAGGACTCATTACATATAATTTGATTAAATAGCGGTTTAACACTGTGTTACTGTGTATTACCCATGGAGAAAACACATGACAAGTACTTTCCAAACAAGATAAAGCAAGTCATCTTGCTGGAATGCCTAAACGTTGAACCTCAGGGCCTTTCCATAATCGGATTAATTCCATAATAATATTATTTTGGGGTGGGATACTCATCTTCAGTCTTGGTAGATCATCACCATATTAATATATCTATCAAGACTGAAGATGAGTATCCCACCCCAAAATAATTACACAGCTATAATTATTTACGTTCATGATGTTAAGTCTACGATTACAATTTTATGTGTATTTTGGAATCACATGAACTCCCAGAAGTTGGTGAGCTTATGTCAAGGTTTGAAACAGCTCGTACAACTAAGTATCAGAAACGGCTTTGTGAAAGTGCTGACAAGATTGAATAATATACGTGGATAAAAGTTTTTTGTAGTTAGATCTCCATTCTTGTCATGTCATCTGAAGAAATTTATAAATTATATGGATATATCTATTGATTTCAATCAAATAATGCAGTGCACCTCAATTTATATACGTAAATAAACGAAATCCTTTGTTAATCAACACAATATAATTGGTACACTATTAAGCAAAATAGCATTGAGTACATATTTCATAATTATTATCAGATTTGATTAGGGGTGTATATAAAACATATCGGCTGGTGAACCGAATAATAACTTTCGTAAACCCACGCTTTTCCACCAGAAATATTACTAAAACATATATCTATGCTTGATCCATTGACTGTTGTAGGAAGAGTGTTATCAAAAAGATTGTTGTAATCCCTCAATGTGAAACCTTCAATGACAGCAGTACCTTCTTCACGACTCATATCAATGTTAATATCTCCAACCTCTACTACATTACCAGATGTCGAATCTAAAACGTCAAATAGTGACCTCATATACCGTTGTTTAGCGTAGCGAGGATGTTTATACGTAAATATACAGGTAATATTTTGAACTAAACTGCAAAATGAGAAAGTGACCAGAATCCGTTTTATCCACTGTTATCACAGGTGCAGAATCCAAGGCTCCACTGAAACCTGTAACAAAAAATTATTTATTTCCGTAAATTACACATTTCATCAACTCGCAATAAATTGGAATGGGTAAAAACGATATAATGATGAATATTTACGCAATTTATCCTACCAATTTGTTTAAACACGACAATTCCCTCTGAGTTTCTGGTATTTGAACAGTTTTGCCTAAAATACTCCTCAAAATTTGTAAGCTCAAGTTCATCCATAGCTAACAAGTGAGGCTCGATAATACCTACGAAATCTGATGCTAATACGAATGGGTCCTGCTGAAGATGGTCGATATAACGTGGAAGTGATTCAATATTATGATAATATATCTTAACCACTGACGCCTCAAAATCAGTAAGAAAATTCAATGAAAAATCAATTTGGCATTTTTCTAAGCGCCTCAGTTCTATCTGTACGCCATGATTTCGTCCAGGAGGAGATGGAGCATTAAAGCTACCATTTATAAACAGTCCACCCTTAGTAATTGCTCGGCTACATGCCATTACAGTAATTCCCTTGTAAGTTTAATATCTTTCCTTCCTGACGTGGGGTTCACAACTACACATGGAAGAGACGATCCTTGCGATTTGTTGATTGTCATACCTATTTTTTAAAGTACAAATATTTACGTAATTAATAAAAGTCGACGCTAATCTTATCATAAGTTTAACAATTAATATACGTAAATAACAAACAAAGGAGAATTCTCAACATGAACTTATGTATACCATTGCAAGGTAGTAATAGGAACTGTTTCCGAACTAACTGCAGGCTTTCCGTCTTGTCTTTTCGACTCAGATTTCGACTAATAGGCAGAATTGGAACCCATGATGTATCTGGAATGCCAAACTGTTCTGCTAGGTATTTATATTTTTCGCGAATAGTGTGACCTATGCTTGGATTTTTGAAGTCCATCCAAACCACAAATGGTTGCTCTGTACCATTAAGCATTTTTCGCCTTGATATTTGTTTTAATGAGCACGTAGAGCAGTTGAAAAGACCTTGCGTAACATCAACATTCGTAGTAATGAAGTACAGTCCTTCAACCTGAAGACGAACTTGATATCGTAGTCCTTCAGATTGCTGAGGTTTTAATGTTTCGGCCCAGTGAAGTAACTGACGACGACGTGTTTCGTTACCAGCATCTCCTGAGATAATCGAAAAGTTTAAATCATTTACGTACATTTTAAAAAAAAACGTCGATTATCATTCTTAGGTTTCTAAGCATTCATTTACGTAAATAGTCTTACCTTGGATAGAATCTGTAGCTACTACTACGACGAAGTCTGTATTTAATGAGTTGTGGACCATTTCATTAGGCATATCGCACTCTGCATTAGTGTGGAATAGATAGATTGCATCTAACGGAGGAGTGTTTTCGGGCAGCGATGTTTCCCTTGATTGCATTAAGATCTTATCATCTTCATCCATTAAACCCTTAGCCATGTTATTTAAAGCTTTACAAAATTCCATGTCACCTCGTTGACGCATGATTTCTTCCAATTTTTCCCATGGGATATTTCCAATAATCTCTGACACAACATTATTGTTTGGTGGCAAAAACACATACTTGTCCATAACTGGGCTCAACTGATGTAAGTCACCGACAACCATCAAAGATCGCCCCCAAAATCCAAAGCTTAATTGTAAATTTGCTTCATTCGTTGGTGGACGTGGTCAAACATTCTACATCCAACCATGGTTATTTCATCTATAATAAACAGTTTGACACTTCGAAGCTTTGTTCGCAAAGTATTGGTCTTTGATTCATCTAAATCATAGATTTCGTTGGAATTGTTCGGTGGAATTCGAAAAGTATTATGCATGGTCGTGCCGGATACGTTAAACGCTGCTTTCCCAGTAGGTGCACTTACGATTACGGAAATGTCTTCAGGGCTTTCGTGGACTCGTTGGTAGTGAATTCTTGTTATGCTTTGCACAATAGCGGTAATAACATGAGATTTACCAACACCCGCTCCACCAGACAGGAAGAAATAAAATGGTTCTGTAGGACAACGAAATCAATGCAAAACCTCTAGCACATACCGTCGTTGTTTTATGTTAAGACTTTTCATGATACGCCAGTATTCCTCCGTTGGAAGTTAATCCGGTGGTTTCATGAAATCAATAGTTGTTTCGCTTCCGCCAAACCCTATAATTAACGAAAAAACATTTAATTGTCATTAATTATTTACGTAAATATTTTATGCTTAAATAAGCGTTGAAATGCGCTTTGAGAAGAAAATGTACGTATATTAAATTTCGTTCTTGGTAATTTATGATTACCTCGAAAAACGTCCTCGTGATCCAAGTTATCATTTTGACAACTTGCTGGCATAGCATTATCGTTTTCTGTGTTATCGGAACTGCGGTCATCTGCCATTTGCTGTAATTCATACTCCGATACATTCCGGTTAGCAATGTAAGGCTTTGAATTCTTCAGTATTAAATCTCAATACTGTCCTTTTCTTGAATATTAATGTCCGCAGATAGCAGGTCTTCGTGCTCATTACGCCACGGAACATATAACATCACTTTTCTCTTGCGTATTTCTGTGGGTCTTGCTTTTCTCCATAATTACGGTACCGTAGAATTTTCGCTCTGCCGCGTCGTCGATCGTAGCCAGACCCATACTTTAATTTCCAACAGTCCGCTGATATAGGTTGAACTCGATCATAATTAGGAGCTGTTAACAAATAATTCTTACAATCAAAATTGAAGATACAATACATTAAAACATAAAGTTTACAACTTAATTTTAGGCAATGCGTACAATCTCTGCCATCAATATCATCTATTGGTGGTTCAATTCCGTCGACATAATCTCCTATACAATAAAATATGCGTATATAATGAAACTATTTTTAGTTAAATGGCATACTATTTTTAATACCCAACAAAATCGGGTTGTTTGTCTTCAGACACAGATTTCCTAAACTGGTTAGTACTAAACTCGTAAAACGTCGCAAATTCCGCAAAACACATATTGGAAAACTTGTCTGGTCGCTGTTCATAGTGGTGGTGCATTCCATTTACGTATATGTTTAAATTATCGGCTTCCATTTTCTCTAAATCTGCAGTACACTTTAACATCATTACGCGTTCATTGGGAGCTGTTGTATTTACGTATATATCACTTCTACTGCAAAATGTGTTCTGTAGCCCTAATATGAAGGCTGCCGTTTCCTGGGCAGATATTTCCGATTTGTTCAATAAAATTCCTCCAAATTTACGAAACCGTTCCCGGATAGAATGGTTGCCATTTCTGAAATCTTTTGCTGCTGCTTGAAGTAAACGAGAGATTCCACCTTCTGATTTCATTATGTATCCCACGGAGTATTTGGTACATGCATATGTGTCTAATATAAATTGAATGTCCATATTTGCACGCCATTCTCTGAGTATAATTTTGTTGTAAGTGTTTATATAAAGAGCGTCTGTCTCTCTTTTATAGAATACACTGGGTCTTTTTAAATTACATCGAAGAGCCAAGATATAGGTATCTTCGAAATCTCTAATGACAAAATAAAATCCTAAAAGGGCAAACGTTCAGTGTACTTTTCTCCGAAATCCTCCAAGTGTTCCTGAATTCATAAATATCCTTTAGTACTTTTTTATCAGCTGCATCAACGTCTAAAATTATGAGAAGAACGCACACAAGCTGTAATCCATTATTTACGCATATTAAATTCAAACCGCACACGCAGAATCAACATGGCAATAGGTATTACATCAATGTACGTATGATTGTACCAATTGAAATCGGTGATAAGATCCTTGTTGTTTGCATGGGTGCTTTTGGGAACCCAAATCGACATCGTCTCTTGTTTTTGTCTTTTTTGTAACAAGTTTGAGGGTGTTTATGCACCTGATAATTTAGCACTTCCTGGAGGTCTGGGTCGGTCGATCTTGCACAATGTATTGGTCAATAACATTTACGCACATTTGAATAGAATCTTCATCTCTGTCAATATATTCAGGTGCGTCTTTGAGCCAGTACAATCCATGCGAATGTGGGCTTCCACGCATCTAAAAATCCAATTTTGACGTATAATCCTTTACGTTGTTATTAGCAAATATTCGATCTATGCTTTTAAACAGAATTTCCAGTAGACCATGAAAACGATGATTTCGCACACATGTTACAGGATCATTACGGATTAAGTTCTTTTATCCTCAAAAGGCAGATCTTTTGCCTGTTTTAAAGTTACATCTTCGCCAGTTTGAATTTTTTATAAACATTTAAGAAGTTCAGGCCACTTTGTTTCCGCTGCAGAATCCATCGCAATTGCTTTTTTCGTTTGCCGCTGCCAGTACATAGGTGTGCAGCGTACTTCCTTAAATAATTGATATCCGCTGTCATTTTGTACGATTCGCTCAGTAGCCCCAGATTGAAGCACATCGCTGGCAGTGAGATGTCGATTTCCCTCTCTTTTTCGCAAATTTATTCTTACCGTGGAGTAAATTTTCTCGTTAAATGATCTTTTAAACGAGTAAAGAACTTTATGTGGTTTACAGCAACGGAGATCATATCGCAGAATCTCTGACTTGGCCGTTTTAGTGTAGAAGGTTTTGGTTTTGAATTTTCGTTTTGGACCACCATAAATTGAAGGAAATCTCATTTTTTCAGCATATAAATCCATATGTAGTGGAATCGGTCTCAGTCCCTCTGCTGAAGCAATACGTCGAATTTTTAAGGCTTCCTCCATGGGATCATATAAAAGCGTTTCTTCTGTACCAACGAAATTAGTTTCTTTACTTTCTTCTTGATCATCGAATCGCTCAGTTATCTCAATATCTTCTGCAATTTCTAAAAACAAAATTATGTACGGATATTGTCAGACGTTTAATTAGTAACACGTATGACTCTATATATAATCTTAAGTATAATCTTTATTTTCGTATATACCAAACATACCTGCCGTCTGTAACATCGATTTCATCACAAATTACAGGTATATCATTTACTGTAAACATCAAAAGTCCGAATTGTTAAATAGTAATAGAATACATATGGAATAGTAACAGTGCATTGTGTCCTCAAATGTAATAATATATTACCCTGGTGACCTAAACTCCATTCCTCACACAATTCAATCTTTTCAGCTATGTGTATCTCTTTAGTCATAAGAACCTTCATTGCTTCTTGGATCACATGAGGACGAATAGTTTCTTGTATATATGGGGTTTGGTATGACATCCGCCGCATCAATTGAACTTGTACTATGCTAAGCTCGTTAAATTGCCTTGGCAGTACTTTGCAAATCTTATCAAAGTCCATTGGCACATTGATGACGTTGCCAATTAAAGATTGCTGTTGCTCCGCACCTTTTGCACGTATCTGCATAAATGGTACCCTGGGAGAAACCAGACACTCCTCCAATCGGCTAAGATCCTAGAGTAAAACATTATGTTAATAGTGTTTCAATATAGTTACATAAAATTTGTAGGTTATACGTAAATTTACAACCTTTAAAATATCTGACAAATCGGGGAACATAAATCCGTGGGACAAACACAGGCTTGGCTTCTTGTTGCGTGATATGTCTACATTACATACGTATTTGATTATAACTGCATAAATGTTTTGCAAAACATAAATTCCATAAGTTACATAGCTCACCCTTAAAGCAAGTTGTGCAAAATCCTAAATTGTCCGGATCAGTGCAAATGATTTCAGCTAAAAGTTCATCAGTGCATCTTTTATTTTCCAACGCTTCAAGGTTAATAGATATATAACCGTTTTCGTAACACAGTTTTCCACAGCAAGAGCATTTATTAGTTGGCATTTGATGTAAACGACGACGAAACCGCTTGATAACTTTATACAAGTCATTGCAATTTACTTCCGGTATTATATTTCCATTGCGGATAATATTAATATCATAAGTGATATGATTTCTTTGATCTACGTAAAACAGTACAACGTACTCATAAAAATAACTTTCGGTCGTTTATATGGCATTTAGTATGCTTATAAGAATTTATCGAACGTTGATAACCTTCTATCCTAGCAGTGCCTTGAACCGCCGTACCACCTTGAATTCCCGATTCACTGTCTTTTTTTTGCGTAATCTCGTTGGCGCTGACGAACTTTTTCTCGCTTTTCATCTTGCTCGGTTTGTTCAACACTAGCTTGTTGGTCAGTACTATATCCTAAAAGATTTAATTTAATTTACTTATATTTAGTAGTTATGGTTATAACTGATGAACTAATAAACATGTAAACTCACCTGCTAATTTTTCTTGCTGGTCCGTTTCCAATTTATCAGTTTCTGGTACACTGGAAGACGCGATGTGCTTCTTCAGTCTGTATTCTGGCATGCGATTTCGGGCTTTTTCTCGCTTTTTATCTTCTTTCGTCTGTTCAACACTAGGTTGTTGGTAATCACTAGTTCCTAAAACATTTAATATCATTTACGTATATGTTGTGGTTAGCTAACGATAGTTTTAACTAATATCCATCTAAACTCAACTGCTAATTGTTCTTCTTGAACGGAATCCATTTCAACATTTGTCTGATTTATCGGAGACCTGTTCGTCATCTTTGTTCGTTGCACTACTAATCTCCCAAACTAGTTTCTATTTACGTATATGTTCCCCAGAAACAATATTATTAATTGTTCCAACTCCAACTGATGATTTAATTGACGTATCTTTTCCACATAAACAATGATTGTAACACCAACAATGACCCACCGATGAGAGTTAACTTCTACTTGATTCACAATAACGTTTATGATTCTGAATCATAACCTTTGACCAATCAATTTTACACAAGACTTTTAATTGCTATTTTATCAGTTCTTTAATCAGGTTTTAGTTATTTTTACACTCTTTAATTAATTGGACTGGAATTATTAACTACAAATTAACAACTCACTGACTTCACAAATTCAACCTGTCGGACTGACGACAACAGGACGATTTCCACTCAAGCTACAACATCTTCAATTCAACACTCGACTTCCTTTTCAACATACACAAATTTCACATAAATTTTTCACTGTATCAGAATAAACTCGACAATGTAATTCATTGTTCCAACCGATAATTTAATTTGCGTATATTTCTCACAGAAACAATGTTATTTCTATGCTTTCTAAATGTAGTTCATTGTTATTCCTCTAATTTGCATTCCAATTCACCCATAGCTGCGTAATAGAAAATGCCGACGAATATTTAAGCCTAGCGGTCAACAGAACCACTATGTATGTACTAATATATGTAAAAGAAGAATACTGGTATATAGTGATCTAGAGGAAAACAGTACGCTGGCTTAGTGATATGGAAGAACCTGTACAACTCTGCGTTGCGTTGTTTGATGTACGCTGTTCGCTGTCCACTGTCCTCTGTTCGCATCTCCCTGTAATATCATGAGTCATATCCTGAAGGCATTTCTAATAATCTATGACTGACTTCATGCAAACAATACTTCAAACTTAAAAGCAAGACTAGACTTCTAAGACACTCTATTGTCAAGGAAATTAGTGATTTCTAATGTATTTTGTGATGAGGAATCCAGTGGTGATAACCATATTCCCAA
>JAHZNA010002412.1:0-10077 GCA_027743935.1 Sinodicranocentrus sp. ZH6
AACTCTCCAGTCGCATTAACACTGAACATAGTTACTACATCATTATCTCACCATCCTATCATATCTGTATTAAGGTACATTTGTTCGTGGGCTGAAAAAGAATGCACTCTCACCAGTTTTTTGTACTTCGTCGGATTTGAAATGGATAAATGAGTACAAAAAACCCGGAGAGGAAAATCAACAACGTTTATATATCTTATATTAATTCCATGCTCCATTTCAGGACTTGCACAATATCATAAACTTCTCTGAGCAAGATGCAAACAAGGGAATATAAGGCAAAGGGTTAAGGTATCCATAATTTCCAAATGACACGCGTGGTGCATCAACCTTGATTTTGGCAGGAGTCATCAAACAGCAAACGAGGGAGGTTTTTTTCCACACGAGTTTCTTATTCCATGGCGGTTTGATATGATGTCATTTTTCAAAAAATCTCTTTCGTATAGTGTGTCCGACACTCCATATTTATAAACTCTTTCAAAAGAGCGTGTAGCAGGAGAAAAAAAGGATTATGTTCCAGAATTAAAGTAATGAGTGAAAAGAAAGGTGACAGGAGATGATGCTTACAAGTATGCATCAGTCTTTGATGAGTTTTTCTACGCCGATGTAATCCTTTCGGATTGAGAAGGCTGAATATTTTCTGCTGCAGCTAATCATGGCCATATAAGTCATTTCTGGTACGCACCGTGATAAAATTCCCTATTATTACAGAGATTAGTGGTTATAATCTTTGAAGTTTGTTAATATCAAGTGACAGGAGGGACTCTTTAAATGGAATCATTAAAAATTGTTCACCATATATTGCAATTATGAAACGTAAATAGAAACTGATCTAATATCCCTGTCTATCTAAAGAAAAAAACGATTCAGTTCCAAATATCCTTGTTTGCGAATGAAATCAGATGAAACGAAATTCCACTCATTTTATTTGTTAACTTCTCAACCTGCAGAGGGTTAAGAAGATAGGAGAAATCGCTGCATGAATGCATGCTTAACTCGAGAAAATACTAGTTAAATTGTGATTAAATCTTTGAGCAAGTTAAACCCTAAAATGAAATAAAACCTTAGAAGTGGGCAATTTAATTAAGTAATTACTTGGATGACTATTTATTAGCGCAGAAAATGGGAAATTAGTCAAGTCACCGTTTAACATTCTCGTGATTGTCACTTTGTCACCCCTATGAATAAAAACAGAAGAGGGAAGTGTTTATGGATATCAACATTGAAAACAGAAAAGAAAATGAAAAGTGTATTTCCTTTCCTTCAAGTCCAAGGATACCTTTGTACATGATAACGAGATGGTGTTTACACAGAAAAAAATGATGAATTTAACACCTCAAAGGAATCAGCATGGAGAACATTATAGCACGATAATTTTGGCCGTTTAGTGTCATAATCGCTGCAAAACAAGATGACAAAAGAGTGTATTTTTATCAATCCCTTATGTTTGAATCCTCTTCCTTCTGTCTAAAGCCTGTCTTGTCTTTAAATGAATTGTAAGGTTAATCTAAACAATTTGAACGTAACAAAAGACCATATTTCACACAGGACGATGTGTATAGCCTTTTGGCAAACGTGTCATAATTTGCTCTATACACGAACTACGCATGTCACTCATTTTCTCTTCTTGCCATCGCACAAACCATGTTTTTACCCATTGGGATTTATCCTTATAATGGAATACACCATTCTGTCAAGTTGCAACAATAGAACATGATAATGCAACAGTTTCACAATGACGACAAAAACGTCCCAGAAAAATGGCCATTTCCTCTAGTATCCCTGTCACAATGGAACGATCACAGTTCACTTTTGGAGTTTGAGATTAGAGTGGAGGAATGACTATTTACGATTTTTTGTACCTTATTATGCCTACGAGTATATGAGTGATATTAACCTTTAACTTCAAAAGTGGAAGATGATAATGTGTCTAATAGCAAATGGGAATTGTCTCGGGGTGCACCAAAGACACGTTTAAATACCATATAATTCACGCTGTACATAGCTACCATGAGAGATGGCCTTTTATCCTGTGGATCGGCCTTGACTCCGAATTCGCCCCCGTGTGTAGGTCTTCGCCAGAGACGTAGTTTGGATATTTCCTACGGGAGGAGGATTATGTATCCTTCCTTTGCCAGATTAGCCATACAGAGGCTGATGACGTTTTTCGTGAAAAATGCATCAATTAAGGTCTCAACGAGGCAGACGAGGATTTACAGATATAATTCACCTCCACCCCTTTGGAATGCCCATTTTATGTCTCTGTTGTTACCCCTGAGCAAGATGTGACTCGGTATTTTGCTTTTAAAGATTTGATCCAATTTTTTGCAGAGTCCATTTGTAAGCGGATATTTTATTCTTCCTATGTAAATCAAAGAAATGTGAAGGATCTGCTGCGGCAGCGATGAAGATATCCTATCATCTTGTGAGAGATACGAAATTTGCTCAATTGTGTCTGAACGCGGTGTCTCCTTGAGTCATCATAAATAAGGCAGTTGAGGAGAGTGTGAGATGAAATGAAAAGACAAAAGAGGCGAAACAATGATAATTGTAAGGTTTAAACCGTGATTTAGCAGTTTGCCATATGATACACATGCAATATTCTCAACAAGGTTTGTAGGTTTGTTGTGCAACGAGGAGGGATGCACAATGCACACATACCTATAAATAATATATTTATAGAAATGATATAGATAATGTGGATCTCTTAATTTAGAACATGAATCCTACGATGATTTCATTTTCTTGGTTCATGCCTCTCTCGTTAACCTTCCAACCTCTTCAAACTAACGGATCAAGTCTGTTACGATTTTTTTTCTTTTGGTGAATACCATGTAGCATACCATGTAGTGTGGGCACTTGGACACTATTTTTTTGCATTTGACATAACCATTCCAACCTGATTTTCCTTGCAAATCTCTGATTTGTCCTTGAGATGACATGGCCAGATATTAAAACAAAATGCGCTAATTTTCTTAACAAGATAAATGTCCAAAGGAAATTGTACAGTTGTATCAATCCAAGTTATAAGATCCTCCCAAAATTATGCATATTTTTCATCACTGTCAGTGTTCTGTACATACAACAATGTTCCCACCAGAATTAACAAAACCAGTTTATTTCAGATAATTATAATAATAATCATGCAACGATGAACGTTACTCTATTCTGGGTGGACTTGGATTTTTTTTAAAAATTTTCAAGACAAAACTTTTCAGCTGCATTCCAATTTATAAAAGGAATATGGCTTCACTACTTGGTATGCATCCAGCTGTCTGAAAAACAAGCCAAGCGGTTTCCTTTCAATGAAGAAAATTCCAAAAATGGCAGAATTAAATTGAACAAAAATGGATTGTTGATTTGCCTCTTCCAAATCATCCCAATACTCATCATCTCCCTTCTCTCCCTCTCTCAAGCAAGGAGAAAAGTTGACAAAAGTGTTAATATACAAAACAATGGAATAATAATATGGCTATCATCATCTTCCTAGTCGCATAAAATAAAAGAGAGGCGGGGATTTATTATAAAAATGCTTGAGGAGAATCATCCTCTCATCATTAACACAATTATTATTTCAAGGCATCTTTTTTACACACTTGTTTATTTTTCAAATGGATTTATAATGCTCGTCATAAAATACTAATTTGATAGAGGATTTTTAAGCACATCCCTGAATATACTGCGATCTTCTTAAAATTTATATCCTTTCCTGAAGGGAACATTCTCCTTGAGATGTTCACTTTGTTTTGCCAACAAATTTCCCTGATGAGGACGATGATGATCGGTTCACTTTACGAAAAATAACCGTACGTTTAGGAAAACATTGAAGGTAATCAAATAACATATTAAAATACCATTAGCATACTAAAATATTCTCTCTCACACAAAGCGTTCCAAAGGACTGACAAGAAATTACTCTTGGTATCCACATTCCTGGTGTACCACCTGCTTCAAATAATTCAAATCGACAGGTGTTTACCCTTTAGACGAGTCTCCTTCGCAATTTGTCATCTTTGTGAAACCAAGCATGACAAATTTCCTTTTAGGATGGATATTGATGACTGTTATTTTCTCTGCTCACTTGATTGCGTAGCATTAGTTTAAAGCAAGCAAATATTTTGTGAACTATTTTGCTCTTTCTTTTTTATCTCAATTCAAAAACATACTCTCCGTAAATGGAATAATACTCCTCTATTGGAATGCACCTTGTAAGTGTGTAGAGCATGTCTAAAACTGGTAGTGGGAATAACAATCATGGAGCTGCATGCATTTTACAAAAATACAATACAACAAAAGCCCGACTACTTGAAGATATACCTAAAGTCTCAATTTATTTATCTTGTTGATCATTTCTCTCCTAGACTGAAATCATTTCGCGTGTAATTTACATAAAGTCATGTGACTTTCATTTTATTCTTGAGAAGACACAGAGAGAGCATAACAAAGGCTGATTTAATAGTCAGCAACCAGCCAGCCAAACACAGAGACCTCCTGTTATGTCATTTTCTTGTAATTCTTTTCACACACACCTTTTGCAACAGGCTGAGAGAGGAGGTCGCGAATATCTTTGTGTATGTCTGCAGAATAGTAGTCTAATTTGAAAAGTCTGTGGTAACAAAAAAAGAGAGAAAAAAATTTGACCGAGGAGACTCAACTCACCGTTTTAATCAATCCCTCTCACCGTAGGAAAATAGTCGTAAATAAAGCAAGACTCATCTTTAGTAATCCATATATATTGCATATCACGCATAAAGCATACCCCTTAATGATATCTCTTATCTCTGGATGTTGTTGTTGATGTTGAGAAAAATGCAAATCGATTTTTCCTTCCATTTTCCCTGTTAATAATTGCCTACGTCGATTTCCACAATGGGGCTCCTCTTTGTATGACTTTTAAAGGAGTGATTGAATTGTATATTATGATTATGACCATTTTCCCCCTTCAAGTTAACTACTACTGTTTTTTTTAAAGAGTTTGAATTTGGCAACTATAATAAATCTGAGGAACAAAAAGAAATATTATTTATTCGTTTTTGGAATGGCAAGGTCGACAAAACAAGTTCAGTTCGTTTCTACTAAACTTTTTCATTTAATAAAAGTTGCTGCCAATTCCACGAACTGGTGAGTATTAACGAACTGTGTAGGTACTTTGTAATGGTTGCAGCTGGGATGTGATGATATTATTGCCTCAGCGTGACTTTTTCATCTTTTCTAGCGGATCCGGATTAGGTAGTTGCTTGCTAATTGTGAATAGCTAAAAAAATAAATAACATTCCTCAGCCATCAACTTCGTTTAAGGAGCAGTAATAATGTGAGCGAAATATCTACTTTCTTTTCATTTCTTTAATCTTTTGCATAGAGATTTATCGATTTCACAAATACCAATTGGCATCTTAGAAGGGAAATACGTCACAAGAAATTTCAAAATAGTGGACTAATGGATAAGTTACGGTGATAATTCGTGTTTCATAAGAAAAATAAAATTTAAAGAATTGCCATCCGGCATTTCAACTCCTACATTGTCAGACTTGTTTAAACTTTTTCAAAAGAATAAATTCCAGGTTTTTACTCTGCCAAATTTATTTCATGTGGGATTTCGAATTGTGTTGTGGAGTCACATAAAAAAATTAAGATAATTACTGCACACTAAACCCTTTTTGAGAAAAAGACAAAAGTCCCTCGTCAGGACTTTGAGGACAATCATGAAATGAAGTATTAAGAAAGAGAAGAAAACCGTAGTAGAAAAAAGATTTGAAACCCATGATATCATGGCTTTTGGCTTTTCAGCTGTCTTAAGTCTCTCATCTTTTTCTCTTCTCTTTGAATAAGTTACATACTTTACTGTTCATATTTCAAGAGAGAAACAATAGCTTTTTTCAGACAACTCACTGGCATTCATTCACCAGAGTTGAGTTACAATACACCTGAGAATAAAGAAGACAAGTTGTGTACAAGTCTCTCTACAAGTGGTGGTGGTGTGGTGGTGCATGGTGAAACGGTTTAAGAAAGTAATTCACGGTGTGAAGCTAGCATGTTTCCTTTATTTGAAATATATTCACTGGCAAAACTGATAAAGTGAGGCAACATCATCACCACCACAAGTAACAACAAACTACGGAGTCACATTGTACAACTCTTTTTTTTGAATTTGATCTGATACAATCGTAAAAAGGCGCTGAGTCATTTGGTATACTAGAATTGTTTGAAAATGGAGTGTAAAACCATACATGTTGTAGGGAGTACACGTTGCAAGGTATAAATATTGGAGGTCATCAAAGAGAAGAAAAAAGGATTTTAAAATTGTTTCTATCTTTGGTCATCTTGACAAGTCAGCTACGAGCACTTGTACTTTGGTCCAAGTGCCTATGCAAATAATCCTCCAGGATCAACGTCTCCGCTTGCTGGACAGGTAACAAAAAAGTCAATGTCTAGACGTGTTACATAAAGGATTCATGATGAGGCTTTGTTGTTTCAGGAACTGCTTTTGTTTCACAGCGTAAAGAGAGGACTTCCATAAACGTAGTCTTGCATTTAGTGCACAATGACCCTTTAAATTAGAAATAATGTTCGCTTATGCAACAGTTAACTTGAAATGTAGACATTGTGGTTAAAACCATATGCCTCGAAAAGGAGAGGTGTTTAATGCTGGATTAGAAAATGTAACTTTTCAAAGGAATAGGGGAAATGACTAGAATTCTTAATTTATTTCCAGCAAGATGAGCAGACATCGGGATAAACAATGGCAACATGATCTCACGTTCGTGGAGTTACTTCAATAATACATTGTCACATAAAACTGCCTCCACCGAGTCAAATGGGAAATAGGCAATGTGACTTACTGCCTTTTCCTTGTATACTTGTGGAACAAGGGGAATAGGAGGATTGTCAAGTTGTAAAAAGATGAAAAGACTCTGGAAAGCTGAAATGTCAAGAGCTCTTGTTTACTTGCGTCAACGACTTACACTACAAGATAAAAACGAAAGGAAATCTTTATCGGATTTGATTATTGTGTACAGCTTGAGGATTCATTCATAGCTTATGAAAGCTGGAAAGTTTTACATTTTAGTGCATTAAGAGGTTTTTCTTAACAGCTTCTTTAATGCCAGGAACAAGAGGGTTCGGTTTAAATGGAGACTGGAAACGGACATTTATGTTTAAATTGATAAATACTTGGCAAATTAGTTTAGAAGAATAGTTAAGCAGGGGTTTCACTCCAACTTATCTGTTATTACTTTTTTTTCTTAATCCGATGTAATAATATAATTTCCCGAATTATTTATAAAATTCTTCGATTTACGATTTATTGAACGCCCATAAAGCATTTCACCGCTAGAAACAAATTACTTCCCGTCAAAGATACGTCGTAAACATGTAAGGTCTGAAGTCTGATACGTATTAAAGAATTTGCATTTTCAGAGGCTACCGTTCTGTTCCTACTCTACAATCTGCAGAAACAGCACTGCAACATAGTGAATTAATGTATGAAACAACGACACCAGTTTCACAAGCAGTAATAACAATAAACATCGTTACCCTGTACGCAAAATGATATTTCACCAAAAACATTTATTCCAAGGTACTACTGCACTTCCATATACGGACCGGCTAAAGGTTGTTGAATGACACTAAGAGTCGGCATGTCCTTTGGCCTAACCCATCGAACCGCTATTGTTCAACTGTTTTGGGCGCAGAAACTTATTGCTACTTCTCTCCCTACGACACTTATGTTATAGGAGCAATCTAAATTCCAATTATCATAATAAATCCCAATGACAAAACACGTTGATCGAATCAATATAACCGTCAAGATTGACAGCAAATGTGCATAACACGAATGACAACATTTTGTAAGAGGTTAGTTCATTCAAGTCAAGTGATTGAACTAATGTCCACAATAATTTTTTTCCTCTTCTCTCTATCCGACATGGGGGCTAAAATGAATAAGTTCCTATGTATGAAAACTTTGTGTATAAGTAGAAATTATTAGTATGCATACACAAGTCGAAAACCAATTGGAAAAGTGATCATGATCATCTCAAATGAGGCATTTGGCACAAATGAAATGGAAAACAAAACGAAAGGCTACGACAACTTGTTCCACCTGTCAATTTAATCTTGTGTGCTAATCCGTACCATCACAAAAATTTGCAAGCCTGTTTAAGGCGAGCACACCATTCAAAAGAAATGCATCATTATATGCTTATGAATCGAATGATCGTGATCTGTCAATTGTTGACGATATATCGAAAAAGATTGGAAGAGACTTTTGTACACACACACATGCACACACACCTTGTGCACCTCAACCAAGTTAAAAATGTCGGAGAGTGAACACATCACGAGTTTTGTTATCGAAAGTCAGTGCCAAACGCCAAAAAATCCTCTTGTTATAAAAAGATGCAGGTTGCACTCAATCAATTCAACTTGCTGTATAGCTACATATATATGTATAATACCTAAAGACCTCAATATAATATTAACTCCTTCTATAAATACATATATGCTTCATTGGAAAGGCAAACTAGGGAGGAATTTAAAAGTCAAATATTTGGCAAATTAGCATTCAAACCCTGTAGAAAGGAATAGTCACGTCAAACTAGTTTAATTTGATTGTTTACACCAAATAAAGATACTCGAAAAATACCTTCTCATATGTGAGGGTACTGATGGAGGAGGGTCATCATTTGAATCTTGTTGATTACAAAGATTCATTTGCTCTTCTCAAGAGTGTTAAAAAGAGGAGATGATGAGTCGGCCAGAGGAGTAAAATTTTTCTATCATCTGTTTTCTCATCTTGCAACATCATCATCCTTTTCAATGGTAAAACGTTTAAAAGTCTATTTTACAAAGCCCAACATGTCTACAAGACTATCTCCCTTTTTGCTTGTTGATAAGTTGGAGACCTCAATTGAAATTCCCAGGAGCGTTCACCCGCATATATGTATATGTTTTATCGAGTCACTGATTAAAGCATTGATTTGGAATCGTCTTGAAAATCAATGATTATTTTTTGTTTTTTCTCTCAAGAGTGACAAGTTATTTGGGAGTTGGAGAATGAACAGAAGTTACAACAATCCGTATTGGGTATTTGTGTGTGTGTGTTACAAAAGGATATATTCACTGCACGACTTTGATGTACTAAGGCTAGACGGTGATTGGAGATGATGTTATTCTGACTGCAGTGATGACACTCCTTTCCGCCGTTTTTTGGCTTGAATATTGCATAACCCGTTCGACACTTGACGTTGTATATGAATTTTACATGAAATGAATACATATATTTTGATGGATCTCTAATTGGTCCAAGAAGAAAGATGAGGGAGATGATGGGTGATGTAAGATGTTGTGGTGATGATGATACCATGAAAATCTAAATGATTTAATCAGCATTTTTTTCTTCCTTTCATTGAGAAAAAAAATTGAAAGTTGTGGGATGATAGGAGGCTGATGATGGGCCGGTGAGCGATAGGTATTAGTTTTACAGGAGTATATTTAATATCCATTTATATTCCATTAAGGTTATTAACCTACACGCATACTTTGTGGCATTCAACTTATAGCTGGTATTTATACTTAAGGAGTTAATGGAATTCATGGCTAACGCAATATAGGAGGATGACGCGACCTAAATTCCAAATGAATGTTAATAGTTGGTAGTTGTCAGTGGGATGATGATATCAGATCGAATCATCATCATCTGTCCACAAATTGTCTCCAAAGTTTAAATAGTCCGAAGAAGTGATAGTGGAGTGAGCACAATAAATCGTCGTCAGTGAGAAATGAGTACGGGAGGTAAGGAACGTTAAACTTGGACGAATACGCAAATCGTGGTGAATGATCATAAAATCTGTATAACTTGAAACATATCCGACTAGTTAGCATTCATCATAGGTTCATCTCTCATCTCTTCTAATAGCGAATGTGGTAGAGTTAATATGCATTATATCGTTTTGTCGAATGACATCTTCAATAAAGAAAGTAAGACTGTGCGGGTTTTCGTATCTCAATGTGAATGCCTTTATGAATGTAAATAAAAAGACAAAAAAAGGCTCGCCCTTGTCTTGTCTCTTGTCACTG
>JAHZNA010002413.1:0-11401 GCA_027743935.1 Sinodicranocentrus sp. ZH6
TTGTGTCAAAGTGTCAACATTCACAGTCACGGGGCCAGTCACCAGTAATTTCATGTACTATGAATATAATTTACACATGAAACAATTCAGCAGTCAATGGTCAATGTTAAAATAATCGAAAGAACACTTTCAGATCCAAATCATCTACCCACTTTAAAATTACAAACTACAATTTCAATTTATCATTATCACTAACCTCTTGTCCATTCCACTAGTGGCCACTAGTTTAAATTATCGAAAATTTTCTCTCAATCAAACTGATTATGACCGTGAGAGTAGAAGAGACAAGTAGGAACGAGATTCTTCTCTTTTTTATTGACATCTGATTACCCAGGAATCCAAACATTACCAAATTTTAAGTACACTTTACTTAAGCCTTGGTAGAAAAAGATGAAATATGATCAAGTTTGATAGGCAATAGGATGAAGATACATATGATGCATTGTATTGTACATCAACAAAATTAGGTAACTTGAAAACGCCGCATTCATTCTTCTCTTCTCTACACTCTCCTTCCATTTGTACGAAACTACGAACACTTTGGCGTTGATGTAGATATTGTAGATATATATGATACATATACATAGATTTACTTACTTTCATGGGCTATTTTTACTACATGCACAAAGCATACTATTGCACACTAGCACGTACGCACATTCTCATTCTGTGTGCGCACTACTCCCAAGAAATCGAAGTACATGTCTTCGTCCTGTTCCTGTTCTCTTCCCATTTCTCATACTCATCACGTGAAAAAGACCTTTAATTGTTACTTCAGCAAATCTCATAAGTACTTGCAAACTTTCTATGAATTCGAATTCTGCTTTTTGATTGAAGATTTAGCGATATGATATTTAGGAAGGGATGTTCAAAAGATGAAGCAAAATAGAGTGAAGAGGGATGAGTAGAAGCTTAAAATTGTAGATTTCCACTTTTACCTTATAAGTTGTAAATTACAACTTGTAATGCATATTATAATATGCATATTATTATGCGTGTATGTGTCAATTTGCATTGCAATGATGGGCAATAATGGTGTAAGTGTTGACGGAATAGCTACCAAATTATCATTATCTTATCCTAATTGATCATTTGATTGTCATGTATTCCGGAGAATAAAATTAATTACTCCTTCGTTCCATCGTTAATTAATCGCCGAGATTTACACTCTACTGTTGACTTTAGAAAGCGCTTTTTTATCTGACGCTCATTGGATTCGATAAATGTACGTGTTATGTATGTTTATATGTACTTTTTGTAATCAGTGCTCATAGAAATGTTTTAAAGAATCTGAATTGCGTTTTTGCTTGTGAATACAACTTGCGAACATGGAACATGAAACTGTTAATTGTGTTATAGAACTCACATCACATATATTTAACCTTCTGAGAAATGTGTTTTTATGTCTGTCAGTAGTATTAAGTACCTATGACGTACGATAGAGCTAACTAATAGCCGGTTTAGTTTAGTTAACTAAAGCCAGCATGCAAATGCAAACCGGAAATGAAAAAGTGGAAAAAACAAACCTACAGCGAAACAAAGAACACACGCAAGTACAAAGTCGGCTTACACATATTACTAACGCCGGGATCGTGTTTAATGCTGAATACATCATTCACAGAAAACGCTAGTTTTGAGAAAGTTTTATTTATGCTTTATTGTAAATATTCTTGGAAATTCTGTTTCGAATCTTTTATTTTACTATTGCTATTGAGGATTGCTGTTCGCTATTTGATGGAAAATGCTATACATTAAGGTCAGTAGCAGTCGTATGAAAAATTTGCATTTCGAATCGAGAATGAACGTGAATATTCATATTTAAGAATGTCCTCCTAGGTTATAAGGCGTAAGCACCCTTCGCAGCAATAATGGTTGAACAATCGTTAGGGATTTCTCAAGTTTCAATGGGTAGTGGCAACTGCTGGCGTCAGGAAAATTTTCCATTATGTGCATGTGAAATTATTCCTCTAAATTTAATTATGTTCTCAAGAAACGTGTGATGTTATGTAAATCATGTGAATATGTTTTGTCTGTCTGTGTGGTCGCATTTTCAACTACGGCAGATCTTATTGGAATCGGAGCTATAGATAATTTCAAATTCCACCTAAACAGTAAACCTCCCGAATTCTCCATTCCGCCCTCCCACATAAAATCAAATGAAAAACTTCTGCAGCTACCTGCAATCAATAGCCTTTATAACACACGAGTAATAGTTTTCACAAAATCGAAGATCTTCCTATGGAGCAGAATGAAATATTATTCATGCAATCCTCACTCGTAGTGTCGTATTTGACCACACCACGAGATCTCAAATAACAGCCAAATTACAAGGGAGGGGTGGTAGTATTGGGTCCATTTTGAACTCCAATGTGTTTTAGTAAGTCAGTAGTCGGTACGTAACTTGGCTTCGATTGAGGATTTCAAACCATCTAACATACCTGTACATGACCTATATTTAATGATAACATATAAACTATAACGCATGCCGGTTTGTCCTATATTTCATGAACCCTTCCAGTTTTTCGTACGCCCGGGGCTTAAACATTTAAAATTTCTCAAGTATGAATATATACCAGAATGAATACCAACATACCAAGATTCTAAACATCAACAGGTGCATTTCTAATACTTTTGAAGAAGTAAATTTTAACATGAAAAGTTTTATGAAGAATGGAGACCTCTACTGAAATGGGGGTTAGAGCAAGAAATACGAGGTTTCTCTGATCCCTGAAGTCCCAAAATGGAATTTACAGTGTCTGGTATTACTTGCATATTAATATTGGGATTCAGCAAGTTACCCTTAATCTTGTCTACCCAACTCGTGTACCGTCTTCCCCGTTACATTTTGGTTTTCAATACACAAGTTATTTATAAGTTTTCGTGCCTAACATGGTTGTGATGCATTCTTAGTTTATGAATCTTAACATCATAAGAAAAGACCACCGATTTGCGCCATCCTTCGCTGGATTATTATTTACAGATGAAAATTCCATACGCACAGAGTGCTATGATTTGTTTTACTCATTTGAATTAACGCCTCAAGATGAAAATATCGGACATTCTACGACTTCTGTTATTTGTAGGAATAATTATACTGGCATGGCTTATTGGTAAGTAAACTAGAAAAGTCACAAACTTATCAACATACCTTTACTAAAGGGGAATTGTGTAATCCACGTTGGATTTTTTCAGAAACCTGGGCATTTATTCCAAGAATTCCAACAAGCCTCCTTCTAAAAACTGGGGATCAGTATACTCACCAGTTTGTGAAACCTGGGGATCGTATTGTTGGTGGGAGACCAGGTTATAATAATTACAATTCACAAAAAGCGACGTAACTTTGAATGAACATTTATTTTGAAATCTCTGAATGTTATTTTGACTGTATAGCTGTTCATGGTGAATTTCCATACCAAGCTTCTATTCAAAAAGTTTCCTTCTTCGGGACGAAAACGCACTACTGTGGAGGAGCTGTTGTTGGACAATGTGTGGTGACTGCTGTATGAACGATTTTCTGTATAAGATGAGGAGTGGCTGCTAAGTTTCAATAGCTACATTGAGCATAAACATTTTAATCATTTGTTTTCTTTGCATGCTGCAAACTTACATGAATCTGTAATATCCAAATGTACCCAAAAATTTTGAACATGCTAACAATATCAAAGAAATGATTAAAATGTTATGACATGGGGCAGGCAGAAGTAAAAACGACTGCTTCTGTTCTTAGCAGCCAGCCTTCATCTTTAAATACATGGTGTTTTAGGCACACTGCTTGGAAAGGTAATCACACTCACTCACTGGTAATCACGGATAAATATGTTAAGTTGTGGAGTAAATGCCATACGATACAATGCTCAATATATATATCGCGTCGTATTTTTTCACTTAGTACTTATATCCGTATCTTATCACCGAGTGGCATTTAATACATAAATAAAACCTTTTGACTTCTCGATTGTAGGCGTAGCACAAGGGATATTGTTATACGTATTGGTTCAATCACCTTACGTACGGACCCACTAGCTTCAGAGTTCAAAGTTAAGCGAATAATCGTCCATCCTGGTTACAACCCAGATACTATTGAAAATGATATAGGGATTTTGAAGGTAAATATTAATGTAAATCACTAATGAGCATTTGCATTAAGTGGTCCTATTGATTGCATCAATTTTGTGATGACAAGACAAAAAGGTCATTAAACAATTATATTGTTTCCGCTTCGTTTATGTCTTATATATAGCTGACTTCACCAATTCAGTACAAAGTGAATGTTAATGATGTACCTCTTCCAAAATTCAAATCGGACATTCCTACTGACACTCACTGTATTATTAGTGGTTGGGGTATGGCTATCCTAATGTAAAAGCTCGTCGTTTTTAAAACCAACAAAATTATCTTTTACTAACACAAGTCCATCCTATTTTAAAGGGTCAACCAAGGAGGGTGGAAGTATCTCTAAGTCATTAATGTACACAGTTGTCCCAACAATGACTGACCAAAAATGCATGGAGTATTATGGAAAATCTGAAATAACCGAAGCAATGCTTTGCGCCGGTTTTGGAGAAGGCGGCACTGATTCTTGCCAAGGTTAAAGTCATATCTATGACTCCACCCACTGCACAAACAATTACGAATTACGATAAACCAATCAAAATTTTATTATCCAATAATACTGTAAATATTTAGGAGATTCTGGTGGACCCCTTGTGTGTGATGGCGTTCTCACAGGAGTGGTTTCGTGGGGAATGTAAGAATTTATTTGTTTGCAAATTTTTTGGGATGATGTCAAAAAAAATTAATGATTCATATACTGTAAATCTACTTTTGCAGAGGATGTGCAAGACCGAAGTTTCCTGGAGTGTACGTATGACTTATTAAGTAATGCATTAAGCATAATGTTAAATTGAGCATTTTTTTCAAACGAGCAATTTTTACTCCGCAGGTACACTCAGGTCTCGTATTACACTAAATGGATTCAGTCAAATGGTTGTCTTGATCCTGTTGAAACGAAGCCTCCTGAAAAGCTATTTGGGTTTAGCTTTTTCCCATTTTGGGCTAAAACTCATTAACGATTATATAAATGTGCAGCAGGTGCTGAGAATAATGGAAGAGAGTCTGAAGTACTTTTTATTTAATGACATGAATTTTATGTATTTATTTATTTTCCTTTGTCCAGTACATCAATAAATCATAAACAATTTTTCCGAACAGGAAATATAATTTTTTGCAACTAAATTCAAATTAGTTACCGAAATTACCGTTAAGCTCATTGAAAGTTCAGTAAGCCTATGGATTTGCTCAGCTAATCTTCTCTAGCTCTCTCTTTCTCGCTTATCAACTGTGGCTTGTAATCTGGCTTGCTGGCTTTTGTGTACAACTCAGCATACATTGGCAGCCTCATCGTCATCTAAAATTTAAATTTAGCATTGTCCTTATTACCCATTTTATCCTACATCATTTGAGTTAATCCAGCATATTAGAAACTTGTGTCTTACTCGGAATCCCCACTTGTCCTTAACTTGGCGACATAAATTCAGATCTAATTCAGCTACCAACAGTCCATCTGATACTCTGGACAATCCCTACAATGTAAATTGCAAATACCAATTATGTCAGATTACTGAATATGACTTGGTTTGACTCTTAAAACACCAAATCAAAAAATAAAATATAGGCTCAAAATCTCTGTATAACTGAACTGACCGGGGATCTGGAACTGCTAAAATTTATAATTGTAATTATTTATAAATATTACATAATTAGAAATGCGATGAAATACCTAAGTGTGTATAGAATTTTTAGCTAGTTTCTATTAAAACTGTGTTTTCCTTACTCCATGTTTCTTGAAAACAGAAAACATTTACGCCACATTGAGCAGCAGTCTCGATTGCCTTTTCTGCCAGTTTATGCAAGGCAGCTCTTTGCTCCGCTACTGGAGTTTGGGTTGGAAGAGGAAGTTTGTTCTGAAACAAACCTACACGAACTCGCCTTTGGGGACGAAGTTGCTCTTGTGCTGCTGTGAATTCATATGTTTTCAGCTGAATCTTGGAAGTCGACGCTAATTCCGCCGCTATTTTTGAAACTGCAAGCTCGCTTTACAACAAATAAAAATTGCATAAAAATTTCAAAATCACACATTAATCCAAAAATTTAATAAAACAAGTATGGTGTATGAAATACTTCGCAGGATGTTCCGAGCCATAAATAAGTCGCCAAGCTTTTTTCAAGTCTTCTTTTGACAAATTTGCCTCCAAAAGAGACTCTAAACTCTCTAATTCTGCAGGATTGGAGCTCGACATATCGTCAAAGATTTCAAAATGGACAGGTAACTAATCTTGGAAACCACGAATGAAAACGTTGACAGCTTAAATAGACCGGACCGGACGATTAGAGAGCAAGTGAACGACAAATAAGAACATCTATCAGTCTCCACAAGTCTTATTACAAGTGTAGTTACAAATCTTATGTAAGCTTTAAATCACTGGGCGTGCAATAAGAATTAAGAACTTAATATGTATCGTCATGTCACGCTTCATTTATCGTCTGCTGTTGCCCTGTCTGTGCTAATACGACTATGAATAGGGCTGTGTCCAGTATGAAGTATGGAATGATGAGAAGAGCTTAATACTTCTGTACATTTTTAGTTGCGGACAAATCTGGAAGACCTTGAAATTCATCAAGTTCGTAAACAAATAAAGGTTATCTCTGACTTTTCACAAATGGGTGTTTGGTTTTAATAACATGTTATTAAACTGTATGGGTCAGTAGCCACACCATATTTATTTGGTAAAAACAGATGCTAGAGTGGCAGTTATAAGCAATCGCCTTTTAGTTATTAGACTCATTTAAGCTAAAAAATGTGCGTGGATTGAATTGAGGGTGTAGATACAACGATTCATGATCATGATATAAAAACCTTTAGATCGTACTTCTGAAAAGTAACCTGCATTAGCTGTCACATTATCTCCTATCTATAAAAAATCAGTGGGCAATTACACGTTGATAGAGCTTTTTGAGTTTTATGTGTTCGTTTATTATCTCAATGCTATATAAATAAAACATAATATGTCTTCAATGCTTAAGAAAACGCTCGTATTACTTTCCATAAAGACAAAATCTCCCTTTTCAATCTCAATATCTCATACAACTGTTTAGTACGTTGACTTTACAGCTACCTCTAAAACATGATTTTTGTAACTTTGCTTTGTAGGTTGTAACGACTATGACAAAATTTGATTGTCTATAGACAACTTCTGTAGCGTAATTACTCGTAAGATTATGTAGTTCTACGTTTAGCTGAAGAGAGAATGCCTTTTATTTTGTGAGTGAACTTTTTTCGTTAGTTGACCTCTGACTTCAAATAGCGGTGCGAGGAAGGAGTGGGTTAATACTTGGTTCATGGGCAATCCCCTTTGAGCAATAATACTTTTAAAGTATAAATTGCAAAAAACAAACAGAGATAAGCAGAATTTCATATTCAAAAACTTCGGACCACAAAGTAATTTCTCGAACGTACTGTGATTCCACTAAAATGACAGCAGTTAAACTTACCTATTCCATGCGACTTGACAATGATTTATGCAAATGAATTGTTGGGACCTTTTTCCTTTGCCTGCATATAATTAATGTAGCTACAGATAAACCACATTTTAAACAGGTCTACAATATAGTTCGGTTGTGTAAACCAAGATAAAATTGAAATAATCATTCAAAAAAAACCTCGCCTGATTTTTTTACAAACGAAATAAAAACTTAATAATTTCTTTCTTCATCAACCTCATAAGCAGCTTTAGTGTAAGCCAGAATCTTTAAAACGTCGGAAGTATATATGCATGCACAATACTACAATACTTAAATAAAAACTAATGGACCAGCTAACTTGTTATCAAGATCAAAAAAAGAGGTTCAGACCTTCTTGACAAAGTTCATTATCCATACAATATCGTAAAATATTCCGACATTCGACATGCTTACTGTATAGCACTGCTAGGTTTGCCCATATATTTCTTGTCTATTTTTAGAACATAATGCCACATATATATAGGTACACATAAAGATCGTGTGCATTGCCTTTCAAAAACAAAAAGACAATCGCTCCATGGGGTTTACTGAATACATTGCGAGTTTTAGTTTTAAATGTAATTTTATGACGCGAGTAGACAAGTATCTTTTTTTCTTGTGGAAGTGGTACTCAAAGACTATTAGTAAAAAGACTTAACGAACCACCGCTTTATACTTGCGAATGAGTATCTTTTACAGGTTTTAGTGAAAATGACTACGACAAGATGAAAGGATCTCATGTGTCTATATCACGTAGAGTACTATAAAAGAGCCAAACAGCTAAAGTTTTTCAAATAGGTTCATGGTACAATGATAGAAAAGAAACTGAGCACAAATTTATACAACCGGAAATTCCAATACACCTTCATACCTAGGTAAACATATTCGGCCATCGGCATGTGTGTTTGAAGTACTAAAGAGAAACAAGACTTTTCTGATACATTTACATATCACATTATACTAATTCATATTTAGTTAGTGCTATTAGATTAATGGATACCGAAATAATGCAGTATTGGCTAAGATTCGGTTTGCCTATTGGCAGTGCATTTGTTGTAGCTGTGATTTTAGACAATGTAAAAAAAGCAAAGCTAAATTAAGTTTCACTGAATTGAGTGTAATTACTGTTTGTTACGTTTTAAAAAAATGCATAATAATTTATAATTAATTTCAGATAATCGCGTTTGATGGATTACTAAAAGAGACAATTCTCGCCACTGCAGATGACACTGCTAAAGACTCCATTGGTATGTATGAGTGTAGAATAGATGCATTTTTTTATCTCCTTCAGAAATATTATCTTATAAATTAAATAATTTCCTTTTTGCAGATTCCTATAATTATCATTCTGATCAGTACCCCGTACTGTATGTTTTTATAAGAGCAGTTTTGGCTTTAGGATTATGGATTATACTTGTAAAGGTACTACACATTTTAACCCAGCTATTACATTTTATAATATAGAGATATTAGGTGGACTGATTTTGCAGTAGTATTCACATCATTTGCACTTTTGTTGGTTAGTCACCAAGAATACTTCTGTTCATCTGGATCATTGCCGCAGTTGCAATAGATTCTTTCAGACATGGAAATATAAAAATGATGTTCGATGCCATTTCGTCTTTCAACATTTACTTGCTCGTATTGATGCCAATCATAAGAGTATACCTTTACCTGATTTTCATCGAAGTAGCGCGGATAATAGAGAAACAACAGGAACCAAGACTTCTTATCGGAAGCTACGACGGAGCAGATGATGACCTTGTGTCTCTTGTGCCAATAGGGTATGACTCGTTGGGTATTTGGAAATATTACATTCGATTTCCCGTCGTCGGTTCTCGGATTCTACTCACGGTTGATCTGGTAGGAATGAAATCGCTTTCAACTTTCAATATCGCATTCAGTTTACTATTTAAATATGTTCTTAAGCATAATAATTTTGGCATAACTGGACACCAGGTATGGACATTTGTTGCTTTACCAGCAGTGAAGGCAGCCTTGGGTGGTTTCTTTGGCTTGCTTATCACGTTGATGGGTAAGAAGAGTTTTCATCCTGTAGCACAATATTACCCGTAATCCAGATAAATAAATCTTTAACAGTTAGGTATATATTTGAATAGGTTCTGGTCTGGATGGTTATGCAATTGCATCTATAATCCAGGTAACGGTTTAAATTAAAGTATTACTCACACATATTGTTTGCTTTAGCTTTAAAGTTGCTTTTTGCACACACAGAAACAACCAAGCGGAGTGGTTTTGTGGCGCTTCTTGTACTTAATATTTGTCATTCTCATCGTGATCGCATTCGGGACTGAATTCATGGATACAAAAAAAGAGCCAACAGAACAAGGAATAATTTCCACGCTGACACTTGCCTTCATGCTAATTTACAAAATCTTCCTGTATTGGTTTTCTTCAGGCATTGAAAATGCAATGGAGCCCGCAGATTACAGTACAAATAATACCACAGATAATCAAATTGCTCAAATTGAAGCTGGTCCAGAAGGTTATCAGGTCACACCAATTGGTAATTGGGGGATAGTACCCCTTACTCCAGATATGCCCGGTCGAGTTATTATAACGGAGCTGGAAAGTCGCTCTGGAAGAGTTAGCAGAACAAGCCACAATCATTCTGGATGGGGAAGTCAGTCTGGCATTGGAATTATGAGCTCAAGTCGTGAAGGCGCTGATAGTCGGTCAGGTTGGGGGAGCCAATCCATGGTTTCAGATAGTCGTGACGGTGAGGATAGTAGGTCTGGATGGGATAATCATTCTCAATCCGTCAGATCAAGTAGAGAGGCTATCAGCACAGTTAGCAGTGCTTCTGGGTGGACATCAGCTTCCGGCAGGGATAGTCGATAACGTTTTTCAAATTAAATATGAATAGCTTACGTTTTTTATATATAAACATTCATTGAATCTATAATATTGGCGGGTCTGTCACTAATTTATTAATATCGGCGAAGAGAAAATATATTTTCCTCTTACACGATCATAATGCTGAAATGCTATTACATAGCATGCAAAAAAAGGAAATAAAATACATGAAACGTTCATTCTATGTAATCCGTTGTTTTATCAAACCAGAGCTATCACTGATTCGATACTTTTGATAGTATTTCTAAAAACCATTTTATGGTAGGTAATATGCTGGTTGTACACACACAAGCGGAATGAGAATAGGACAATGCTATTAACCAAATCATGACAATCACAGGACCGACAAATATTCTGACAAGCATGTTGATACGAAACGGTGCGAATTATTTGGAGCATTTAAAACGACTTATATCTAGGACCATATGACATATTCGATAAAAAGGTGGTATGTTATGCTGGATATGCACGAAATATCTCAAATTGTTGCCAACATAATTTTTATTGCTAAATAGTTAATGTACTGAATAGAGGGCATCTATTACTTTTTGGGTATGTGAGATGATATCGGTTTAGGCGGAGAGGTTGACATTTTATTAAGAAATACGAAACCTGTTCATTCTTCTTACTTTCACAATTACTGCTCAGGGAATATGCTAACAAAAAAGACAAGCTCTTTGGCTAATAGCAGATACTTGCATATAAGATATTCACGATCAGTTGATGCAGTTGGCTTGGTTGGGCTTATACTTTTACCTATAATACGAAACATACTTTTAGCAAAACAGTATCGCGACTTATTGATAATCCTTTACTACATATATATTCTATCTGCTTGACTGCAGAGCCTGTTTGTAGCTAAGTTTGTGTGAGCATATCACCCTGGCATATTATGTAATACAAACTTGAATGTATTTATGTTGAATTTGCATGGGTTAAAAATACTTTGAAAATGCCAAGATTC
>JAHZNA010002414.1:0-54989 GCA_027743935.1 Sinodicranocentrus sp. ZH6
ATGCAATTCACCAGATTTTGATAATCTAATCAATAATTAATTAGGTAAGATAAATAACTGTGAATGTTCAAAATGTATTTAGTTTACATTGAGCTATGAAAAAGCGTTTGGAGTTTGGATGGAATGGAATGAAGTGCTAAAGCGATGACTAAACAAGATGAAAACGGATAAACTGGAACATTTTACTGGTGTTTTTATCGCAAATACTTCAGATATAATGTTCCTGCTTGGTCCAAATTGACGAACAGTACATAAGAAACTGGGATTGGCACTACCACTACCCGTGTTAGACCCAACTGGAAAATCAAAAAGTATCCACTCATATATTATTGCATTGTGAGAATATAGGGACATAAGACAACTTCTATGTTTGTTTCATTCCGAAAAAAACATGATTGCCACAATATTTCTCATGGTTTGTACATTAATTAAAGTTTTCATCGCTACTGCCTTCCTACCTACTATGCAGCTTGTTATAGTTTTCCCGAATCATTTTAGCGAGTGACTTCATGGACCGGAGCCTGATATAATGTTTTGTGCGTTATTTTCGAGAGCTTTGCTGTACGATATGTCTCGTGTTTTCCTTTCTTTATAACGTTCAGTTATAATTGTAGGCAATCTTATATAATTGTAGGTGTCATTAATTTAGATACATATCATGATTCTTGAATATTATTCCAATATAATTAGACCATAGACCATTCTGGGGTTTCCTTAAATGTAAACAATATTTACGAAGCTGGTCCATAATTTGTACAATGATATCCATTAGCTGTTGGGGTTCTGCAAAATTGAAGATTGAATCTTGAATTAAGGATTTTACATGGCATATATACTGCAATCCATCCAGCATCAGAAGTGAGTTTCCCTATATACTATATGTATACACCTAGGCAAATCCTTGTTTTTGAATAAGGTATACCCTTGCGAACACCATGCGTATAATATCGTCAATGATTAAAGACTTCAAACACCAAGGCAAGGCGATGGCAAATGGCAATCGTAAAATATGCATTGCACACAACTAATGGAAGTAGACCGGTTTATTTTTTATGAGAATGTACATGCCTCTCAAATCAAAGCCCATATTATGAAACACTGCTATGTTCACAAAAAAATATGTATTAATGCTGAATATTAACCAGTTTTCTTCCAATGGGGAAACTTCGATGTAAGTGAAAATATATCAAAATGAATATATTTTTAATTGCAATAAAATCTTTTGTGGGGATACGCAGTACAGTATTGGTATAAATCAATTTATAAAGTAGGAACTGGAGACTAGGGACCAACATGACACCGCAATGACAAGATTGCGTTAGAAGTAAGAAGATATCAATATTTAATTCAGTATGGAAATCTCATCAAACATAAATCTAAATTATTCCATGATCTATAATTTGGAAAAACATATGCTTCCTTCACGAATTGGCGGTCCAATTCACTCAATTTACGGATTGAATAATCTTGTGCATATGCATTACATCCCCCAATGTAATGGCTGATAATTTATAAGCATTTATATTTCATGCATAGTCTACTTAATTTTTGCTGTACAGAATTTTATAAATTTTTATAGTTTTCCATCCAAATAGTCTCGCAGCTGCATGAATAAGTGCCCCATCCTTTTTTTAATACTATTTCCTAGCCTAAATATTCAACTGGTGTAATTCTGATCAATTGTAAAACTCACAATGTCCAATTAATCAACTGATCATTAATCAACAGTTGTTAAACTTCTCATAGTTGGCGCATGTTCGCTAAACTTGAATGTTAATTTTAATTAAAAGTACGACAAGTAAGTTTAGTTATCAATCAGCATGAATAATGCAGAACACATGCTTATCTAAAAATTATCCCACGCATGCGATCCACTTTGTTTAAATTCAATTCAGATCATTTTAATTCCTTCATTTCAGTTGTATTTGATTAGCTAACACCTTAAGATAACATCTTCTCTTTCAATAATTCGCTCACGAATATTTCCGAGACCTTTTACACTTCAATATGGCGTTCTGGGTGTATATTTTGAAACCCATTTTATTTTTATTAACGTTTCTGAATATTTCCTCTGTACTCTCAACAGTCACTACTGAACCCCTAGTAGATGTGTTCAACGTAACTTTAGACTACACGACGAATGATTCTGTGCCTACGTGGAAAATTTCAAATCCGAATTCTAACTGGTTCGAGTACTACTCCAACGTATCAGAGTTAAAAGAGGGACATAGCGACCCAACCCTTTGCCCAAGCGTATTTTCCAACATTGAAGGTCTTAATACTAATGTTACTGGAATTTGGTTAGCATGTCAAGATATGTTAAACCAAGAATGTGATACCGTTGGACTACCGTGTCAACCTGAAATAGAATTTAAACAGATACATATCATAAAGGACTTGAGAACGCTGGTGGTTTCTTTCGCACTACAAGGGCTGGGGATACTGCGTCTAATTGCAAGTAATAGTGATTATTGTTTAGACATTTCCCTTAGAGAGGATCCGTTCTCCCGTTGCCAATTTAGACAAGTCAACGTAAACGCCAAAAATTGGCAACAGGAAATATGGAGTATTGATCCTATTCTATACACACCCATAACTGTAAGTAACAAGAACCTACCGAAGGTAAAAACTTCATAGCCCATTTATAAAATGAACTCTGTAGATAACACTCTTTTGATGGTTTCTAGTTTGCTACGTTCAAACTTGAGTTCATCTCCAGATTTAAAGGCGACGTTGTGCTTTTGGACAAAATTGAAGCTACTGAGTTGCTCCTTTGCAATAATACCCAGACAACTTGCAAGCCTCCGCCAATAATTCCAGAAACACCAACGACGCAATATACTGGAAACCCTACCACAATCACAACCACATTAGATCCGCATCCTTATATTACTGATAAACCTTGGGTATCAACTGTACGGACAACTCCGACCTCAGCGTCTAATTCTCTGCAACTCTCCATTGAACTTTGTTTTGTTGTTTTATTTTTAACATGGATCCCTTCTGTTGCTAATTAAATAAATTGTACTCGTTGGCTTTGCTTGTAAATTAATATAACAAGCCTACAGAGCAGAGTGGAAGGGTTGTTTAAATCGTTCCTTACATTCGAAATTTATATGAATTTAAAAGGGACACTACATGCATTTATTCTGCACATTAAGGGTTAAGTCAGATCATAATAATAGGATCAAAGGTTAGTGATGATAGTTATAGGTGTTTTAGGTTGTAATTGTAGGCTCCACCCTGCATAAATGGTTACCTATATAAGTTTAAAGCAAGGTTTAAACTAAACGTTATAAAAATACTTTGCTAACTATTATTTATGTATTTATTCAACAGACCATGTTACATATTATATAACTGGTCCGGTTAGTATCGCAATATATGCATTTTAATATTGCAAAATGCACGGGCAAACAGTTTCTTAAAATTGCTGTAATTCATGAAATGCAAATACATAATATATCATTTCCATAATCTTTACAAAGAAAATGTTTTACTTATACTCTTTAATCCTGAGACCAAACTTCTCATCCAATGTATGTACTTACGAATACGAAGGTATTAACGAAGTATCCGACCAATCTGAGATCTGAGATCACGGTTTTTTCATGCCGTGCGAGAATATATTGCAAGTACAAGCTCTTCTGTCTGTTTAAATTGAGCGTGATATAAAAATATGCAAAAAGTAAAATCATGATATGCAAATAGCTTATCAATTTAATCGAAAAAATGTCTATTGATATGAAAGTATTAAAAACGTCAATATGAACGTGATAAGGACATGAAAGAAATTCTGCCTAATATCTTCACCTTAAAAGTCTTCAATAATACATTCACTCTTAAATAGTTATTTTCTTCTTCTGAATTATTGATTTGTGCACACCAGGGTTTAATTATTATTATAAGCTGTTAGAAAACTGTGAGAAAATTATGACAAGTTGAGTTGCTTTACAAACTCACCACACAATCAATAATTGACAAAGTTTTATTTGCCATGCATTAATTTTTCACAAGCGAAAAGAAGATGGCTCAAGCTCAGGTACTCAACAAGTTGACAACAATATTTAAGTTTTATTTTAAAATGTTCGAAGGTCTGCATATACTGAGTAAGGTCAAGCTCAATTTAATATAAGGTATAATTTTATACGAATTCTAAAAGAACAAAAAGCAATCCCGACGAACGGACAGCGTCAGCGATAACACTCCGACCAATATCCAACGAGATGAAGATTTCCCATTTGAATTTGATCAAATGCCCAATTTCAAGCAGAATAATATAACCCAATATCGGAAGACAACGATTGGAAAAACTTTGATTGCCGCATTGGGAGAACTAGTGACGAAAAATAAGATTCCTGACGACCTATCATCAAAAATTCTCGTTCAGTTTGATCGTTGTGTGATGAGAGTTTTCTTAAAGCAAAAACTAGCGACTAAAGCTCGGCTTACGTTCAAGGCTTCAGAATTATGTGCATATCACTATGAGGGAGGAACTTGGTCTTTGATTTTAAAAAATGTGGAGTTCCGTGAAATATATTCATTTGTGAACGTTAATAAGGTAAGAAAAAACAAACACTTTCCTTATTACTACAATGGTAGCGCTTATAATGCTTCATTCTTTTCTATTACTCAGATTAAAATTTTAGCATTTGAGCCTTCCTACACTCCTAACCCAGCTCGGAAACGAAGCAGGAATGAGTATACAGTATACAAGAATACAAATCCTATTCGAGAAGACAAATGTGAACAAATCAGAGAACGGCTGGGGTCTGAACTTGGCGAAAAAGTGATTACTAATGCTGATTACTATTCCAAAAGAAAACCATGTTATTCGAGTGAGAAGTAAAACTTATATTTGTTGGAAACCGCCGATTTTAGAAGGCTGCAGATAACATCTGGATAACAATTAATGTCTGTAATGCAACAAGATTATGTAATAAAATAAATTCATTTTTCAGATGAAATATTGTCAGTTCACAGTATTGACAGTATTTCCCACCAGTTGAATTCGGGTCATATGTGTTTTGGTATGCACTCCATGGGAGCATGTTCGTTTGATTTGGTTTATTGTCAAACTTTGGGCAGAACTTTTGTCTTTCTAACGAGCGAATTCCAAAAGTTTAGCTGTTAGTCGTATTCATGAAGTTGACACTGTAATTGCTTGCTTTGCAAGTGCAGAAAAAAATTCAAAGTGCTTTTTTGACTGGCTCTCCGAGAGGATTAATTCATTCATTTCAAAATTGTTTTATTTACATGATAATTCAACATTGCAGCACTGCAGAACTGACTTCGGAAATCGGCTTTTAATACTCTATACCAGTTGTTATTGACATCTTGACAAACCTTATCCGCTTATCGGTTCGTACCATATGGAACTGTGAAAAGCACCAATGTGTCTTTTTTCACACGTTTGAAGCTATATATATATATAGCTTTAAAGTTTAAATGTACCTTTACTGCGTTATAATATGTCGACAATGGATGGACTTTAATGACAAGGGAGTAATATTTTATCTGTACAAAAGAATGAATTGATTCGTAGTCTTACAACACATGAACCTGTTCACACTTTCCCACGGGGATCATTCATAATCTCAATATGCAAATGGCTACTCAAAAGTCAATCTCGATTGAAGTCTCAAGTTGTATGTGAAATGCTAAATTCCAATCATTGGTGCACACAATTAGAAATTGGAAGGATCGATACTACCTTTCTTTCCATTCGAGTTTTTAATAAAGCCATATTTGAATAATTGATCTTAGAAAAGAAGAGCATCTCTTTTTGGCGCACATCATGAGTCAATCTGAGTCATTTTGTCTTTTTTTATCCACCATAATCCTATTTAATGCCGATAGGACTTTCTCCAGTATATTGCCAATAGATAGTCGCTCCCCAGGAATTCTTGCAAATACAACTCTGGACACAAAAAATGATCTACCGAATCCGGATTGGGTAATTAAAGGATTTTTCCCCAAATGGTTCGAATATTATAACGACACTTCAGAGCTTCTGCTCCAACAAGATAATAATGGTATTTGTTCCAGCGTTGTTGCTTCAGTGCTTCCAAATCTTTCAGAAGTAGATGGAATTTGGGTGACATGCCAAGACCCCTCACTTGGAGAAGATTGCATGGATGCAATCCTTGGCTGCCATCCATCATTAAAATACAATGATCGTTCTTTTACCGAGAACCCGCGGACAATAAAATTGTCGTTTGCCGTGCATGGAATAGGTATACTACGCCTCACAGTCCTAGATAGTTGCTTCGATTTTTCCACCCGCAAAGACCCCTTCTCTCCTTGTGCGTTTCGTCAATTAGAACAAATTCCTGAAGGAGGATGGCAACAAGAATTATTTACATTTCCCCCTTCTGGAGATCAGGTAGAGGAAAAATTCTATTGAACTTCATATATTGACATGTATTATAACTTCATGCTCAATTTTATTTCAGTTCGAACGTTTTGAAATCGATCTCATCTCCAGATATGCTCATGACGTTGTGCTCCTTGACAAAGTTGAAACTACAGATTATCTTATTTGCGGTTCGGGCACAACCTGTGAGCCACCACCAGAGATAAAAACGAGTACAACTACAACCACCACGACTACAACAACAGCTCCACCAAGTTCACCACCACCTTTCAACATTTCCACAACCCCCGGGCCCATAGACAGTCCCAACATTACACTAGACACTGCTCGAGACATGACAGGAAATTGGAATTTCGTCGAGTTCACACCTGGGTACTTGGAATATTACAACGATACCAATTGGGAGAACACTACTAATCCGAAGAGCTCGTGTACACAAGCTCTTTCTAGGATTGCTCAATCTTTTCCTCTATCCGAAGGGATTTGGGCGGCTTGCCAAACGCATTCGTCTTACGGTTCCGATTTTAGTAAATGTTACAATCAAGGTCAACCTCGCCCTTGTAACCCATATATTAAAAGGAGTCCAAACGATCATCACTCTTTACGAACTGTTAAGATAAGGTTTAACGTTCAAGAACTGGCAATACTCCGTCTAACAATTGACGATCTTCCTATTACTGAGCGAACTCGATGTTTCGACTATTCTTCTAAGGAAGACCCATTTTCTGCTTGTGAGTACATTGAGGTTGGTCAGTCTGCGGAGGAGAAAACGGCGTGGTACGATGGAATGTTTTCATTAGGACCTGGCAGCTCCCAAACGGTAATGAATAGTTTATGTAACCAGTACTGAATTTTTAAGACCAAATTGAGATTTCATAACTATATTTTATTTTATTTTACAGTTTATTGGATTCACAATTGAGCCAATAGCCAGGTTTAAAAATGATGTTGTGCTCATTGACAAAGTTGAAACTACAAGTGAAGGATTTCCAGAGTGCGATAATGATAATAGTTGTTTTTCCATTTCTACCAGTACTGGCACTACTATTTCGTTTCCCCCATCAAAATCAACTACAGCTATAACTACGACAAAAATAACATCAACTACAAAAGCAACCCCAAATGTGGCTTCATTCTTCGTGCACAACTGTGTGACATTATTTATTTTCTCCTGTTACAGTGTGTTCTTCCCTTTTGGATTGTAGAGTTGCTTTTTATGTTAAAGTTTTTGAAATTTGAAAAAGGTACATTTAAATCACATTACGAAGTAAATTTGATTACAGAATAAAATATAATTTAAAAGTTAGAGTTTACATGTTATTACATAATATCACTGCATATTATTCTTGCCATACATACAATTAGTTATTCCTTTTCCTCATCTTCTAGTGGAATTACTGAGACCACTGTATCAGGAGGTGGTTCAGGAGCAACAGCTTCTTTTTGTTTTCCTGATCCCATACCCCTCATTTTTACTCGTCGAATGATTGCAGTAATAAACCCACCAAAAGAGCCAATTGAGAGAAACCAGAATATTATACTGGGATAGTTCAGAGGGCCCGCACGAAGTACGTATCGTTGTATTTCATCGATCTCGGCGTCCTTGAAAAATTAACGGTTCAACATTAGTACATATATATCTTGAAGGTTATAAATTTGCTTGGCCACCCACTAAAATAATAATAACAAAATCTACCTCTTGAATAAATACTACAGGAACTGCTTCAATATCAGAGTCCTCAGGCCCGCCAGAAGACAAAATCACCTAAGCAAAGAAAGCATTTGTAACATCTGAAATTCTTTTATCCGACTGTTTTTAGTCAAATTGTTCATTACCTTAAAATCTATTATTCCTCCACCAAGATACCCTTCCTCGTCCAGAGCTTGTACACTGAACATATAAGCTTCTAACCCCATAGATAATGGCACATCTATCCAAGCCAGTAGTTTTTCGTTTAGCGGTATAAACTTGAAGCCCTACAGCCAGCATAAATTTAGTATAATTCTTGCATATAAAAATACTACAATAAAATTGATTCTTTGATTTAGTTGAAAATTGAAAACTTACAATAGGCATCATGATCCCCATAACCGCTTTCAGACCACCTATAGCCATGATTATCACATTGAGCAGAATAATCGCTCCAATCACTATTAAAGTTATTCCACCAGCCTTACCCATAATTAGAAATATATAACGGAATAACTCCGTTACAAGAAGTGAAATAGCAAAATGTGTGAGCGTCTTGGAGTGCTCTTGATCAACCTTACTTTTGACAATAACTTGACGTACTCGGTATTTTTTTTTCAATTCTTTTTCAGCATCAATCACAACAATAAATGATCGACAAATTATTTCCAATACTACAATGCAAAAGGTACGTGTGCCATATTCCTGGAGCAAATTATCCTAGTATTGAAATTGTTTGTTATATTTCCTACGTGCAAACGTGCAGAAATTAAGCAATACTAGAATTTACGCTATTACCTACATACTAATTCTTATGCAGGTGATTTTTACGTATTATATACAAAATTATTTCGTTCAAACTCAAGGAAAAATATGATGATGATGATGACAAAAAACACGTTAGCTTATATATATATCACTGGATGGCTACTCCAAGAGAATTACTGGATTACGGTTAAATGTTTCCCTATTCTGGAGTTATTCATATGTACACGTACTAGTATTAGTATATTCACAAAACATCACAAACACGTCATAACACAGCGAACCCGAAATGGCCTTTCTCGTCTCTCGGTTGGACAATTTCAGGGAAGCAGCTAATTATTTGAATAATTTACTAAGTCTTACTCTATAATTCACATATTTTTACATTGACAGCATTTTCAGATGGATGGTGTAGGAAGGGACGGAAATGCTAGTTGTGGCTTATTTTTCGTGTCAATAAAATTCCAAGGGTCTTAAAACAAAAATGAATAAAACTGTTTGGGGGAATTAGAATTCCAGGTGTGTATTCGCCAATTAAATAACTCGCTGAATTTTCCACGTCACACAATCCCTTGCCGCATGCTGTCAGATTAAAGTGTGTCAAGTAAATGGGATAATAGGCTAAATATTTGTATGTTTATTGATTGTTGAGATATGAGTGGTAAAATGGGGGAATGTATTCAAGTCAGTCTTTATCTCTTTATCTATGCGAGAGCTTTTCGAGTTTCGTCTTTCCTCAGTCTTTCGGATTTGATAAATGACTGAATGGGTAGCTTTTGTCAAGGATAAAATCAAAGAAAAGGCTAAACTTCACATGCAAATTTAAATTATTGTAATTCCCACAACGAGGTAATGTAATCACTGAGCAGTCAACTCTGGTGGGCAAAACTGATGGAGGTTGATGTACTATCAAATATGAATAAGCTAAAAATTCATAAATATTATTCCGACCACTCTGTCTTGTTAAGCACAAATGTTGACGTTGGTTTGGCGGAAGTCGTATGTCCTATTGTCTAGATCTCCCCTGGTTAATGAATAATTTGCAAAAATTCAATAATCATTGACTTTCCAGTCTAAACCGATAATTATTAAGTTGAACTGGATTTGAAGTCTATACCAGTGTAGCATTTAAATTACTTGAGCACATGATACAAAATACCACGTCGCAGTTCACACTGTGACTATTTTTAAAATTTTATGACTAGTCACTCATTTCAACTATTATTACATACTCTATTTTACTCTTCTGTAACAATTATTTCTCGTTGTTTCAAAGGAAGAGAAGGCTTGATGAGTAATTATAGGATACAGGCATTTTTCTACGCCAGAAATAATGAGTCAGACAAATGAATAAAGGAAATTAACTGCAAATCTATTGTTTTGGGTAATTTTGCTGCGCATGTCACTCCACATGAAGCATAAGGGATTTTTATAGGATTTAATATAACCAATCATATCTAATGGTTGACTAGATGCGTAATATCTAATCAATACCTAAGTGACTATCAGAAAGCAAGTTCCATTGTTTCATGTGGAAGGCTGTAATTCACATGAATCCATCTCCAGTTGGACCAATGAAACGAAACACAGTTTGTCTTATTTTCCAGTTTTGCATCGAACTGGTGAATAACACTTTCTAGGAATCGATATAATAATAAAAAGTTATACTCCGAAGAAAACTATAAAGCTTGGAAGTAAGGTTGTGAAAATCATTTGAAAAACAGTATAGAGTAGAGTTTCCCTTTGATATTAATTTTCTACTTTTGTGGAGCAAAGCGGAGTATTAGATAGACTTATTAAAGTCAGGTGTCGCCTACAAAAGAATCAGAATTTAGGGGCAAGGATATTCTGTAACCCTCAAGTATAGCGTATGCTCTGTTTGTGTTAATGAAGCTTCGAGTAAAGTCAGTTGACAGCGAGGAATTTGTAATTAACTTGGTTTAATTATTTATACTATATTGACATTTTCACCTGGATCGAAATCAGCCTACACTTGAATTTTAGATGAAGCATGGGCAGAGCACAATTTATGCATGAACTTCTCATTTATTGCTTCGAGCTCTGTGTCTCCTTTCCAGCAATATGAATTAGTAGAAGTGATATTTGAGTTTGAGTGATGTGGTGATAAATCGTAGTAGTTAAAACTGTATGCCAACCTAAAGCCCTAGAAAAGAAACATTCATTTTTCTATACGCTCAAGCTTTTTTCCAGAGCACAATTGCTCTTTAGCTAAAATGGAGATTTGAAACAATCGTCAAACGCCTAAGGATTTTTTTAGTATACTGACTTGAACTCTAGGTTTGTGTTGAAATGGTTGGTGTTTCGAATTTCAGAAGGATTCTTTTTTAAACTTAAATCTTTATAAATTATTTCTGTGCTGTGATCAACTCCTTGAAGTAAAAATTAGGCATAATGGTGGCACTTCCTATGAATGCCCTTAAGGGCCCACTCATGATGGCAAACGCACTTATTGTCGGTGCAGCTGTAGTATTTTTATTGTCTACCATTTTTGCGACCGTGGTATTTGACGAACCAGGGGCAAACACAACCGTGGCAGATCAGGAGATACAAATGGTAAATCTAACTAATTAATTTTATCCGCTTGTACATTTATCTTAAATATATAAATTCATTTGAGCTATTATCTTCAGACTATGCAAGTTTTTGCAACTGAGCAGCACGTAAAAGTATGGATGGACGCAGTGATTCCTCTTTACATTGCAGTAGACATTGTGAACATTACGAAAGTTCAATCGGATGGGAGTGAAGACCCTGGCGGGCTAGTAGATCTATTTCCTGTTGGAGAGCCGGCGGTTGGCAAGGGTGTAATCATTTTCAAGATTGCTGTCGTGGACGCAAATGCACTGCCAGATTTGGCCAATCGAACACAAGAAGTGATTCCAATGGCTTACATCCAGACTTCAACATTTAGTCCAGCTGTTAGATCCTTTCTTAAGTTTGGAGCTGTGTTTTTGAACAACGTTGGATTGATAACCGGCTTATTGGCTGTTGTCAGCTTGGCCATGATTTCAGGAGGAGTTGCATTACTTGTTTTGGATAAAAAGAAAACCACTGTCACAGTAGTAACTTCTTAATGATGGAATTTAAGTTAATGTTACTATCTTACAAAGTGGTACTGTCCGATGACATACATCTAGGGTGATTGTTTGTGATAATTTAAATGCTACATTGGCGTATAGATTAGCAAATATTGAATAAACAAGTAAATATTACATTTTTAGAATGACGGACCATGAATGTATCTCTGTGTAGGATTTCATATACTTCATAGCTTATCAATTTTTTCAAATGTATGTGTAAGGTCATTTAACAAAGAACAAACATTGACATCTTCATGACCATGCAATATGATCAAGCTTTGATCTCTACAATGGTACTCTAGTGTACTTCAATATTGTCTCCTACTCAAGTTTTGAAAGATTTTTAACAAAATTTGACATTAATACCTAATCAAACCAACCTTCGAAATCCAATCCGTCTGTCAAATTACTTTGTTCTCTGTATATTTGGAAGACATATACTATTATGCTGTGCTCTTACTAAATAAATTCATACTTGCTCTTCGTATTTTGATACATTGAGAGAGAAAATCCTTCTGGTAAAACTGGCAACAACCAAAGCAGGAAATTCTCAATTGAAGCCAAAATGCATTCAACAGAATTCGTATTTTTATGTTATTATTATCCTTCCGCATTTCCAATTAGATTACATGTAACATTAATATCCTCTCGATTAAAAACCGCTTTAATTGTGGTTACATTACTTGATTACTTTTGAAAGTACCACATTTTCGTAAAGATTTAATCCTGAAAGGAAAACGTGAGCTTTTAATAGTTTATATAAGTGCATTAAATCTTTTATTATAAGAGATGTATGAGGTAAGCCAAGCCACCCACAAGACTAGAGATCCCATCCCAGCCAAATACAGCGTATTCCCATATTTAATAATCTTTCCATTTTTCTTTGTCTGACCGCGTCCACCGTCCCAAATCCCAATTACAGAGATACATATCCCTACACAGTGCACACCACATCTATAAATTCTCGTCTGTTGCTTTAACCGTATTAAATGTGTTGCGTGCACATACTCCCTTATTGCCCATTCTTTATATGGCTTTTTTCCCTTCCTCGTATGTCGACTCTTTTTCGCGTTGTCCAAAAGCCAACTCTGATAAAAAAGAATAACCACTGGTCTGTCTCCCAACTTGTGTATCTCTCTCTGAAAAGTTGCAGATATATGATTTTTTTACGTTTCATGCAATTCTTCACTTCACGAATCTGACAAGAAATCAGTTGGTGCTCCATATCCACAATATGTAACTCGTACTATAGAAAATGTGTACAATCCCTTATCAGTCCTTTTAATACTTCTCTCTTACAATGACGGAATATATGCCACGCCAGATGGTAACAATCTGCCTTCTACCACTGACTTACTCCCATCCTGTGTAACACACATACGTACATCGACAATACAAAATGTAATGCGTTTTTCCCTAACATCATTTGCTAAAAGAACGTCTGCTGCAGTGCAGAATACTCTTTGTGAGAACAAGTGAAGCCAAAAATGAGTCACAGGAAACTACCACTACTCCTGCAATCCCCTTGAATGCTAAGATATACAACAACATCGTGATTATCATCATCATATCATTTTTACCTTAGCTTTCGTGCACTGGCATAATTTCTTGATTATGATAAAAAAGCATATCTTGCATTGCATACAAGAGGACCACGACAAGCTTCTAAAGCAAAATACCTATTTTGTTCTATTTCTTTCTTTTGCAACATTACACCAGTAGCTCATCTGTAAGGAGAGGAGTGATCGAGTGCACAAAAATATTAAAGAAGAAAAAAATCCAAAATAAAAAAAGCATGTTATACAAATAGATTATAGATATATGGTACAGACTACAACAACATACTAATAATGCTTCTCCGCTTATAGGTTGAGTTCAACAAAATATTAATAAAAATTGCAATTTTTCTTTGATTCATTGATTATGCATTGGAAGAAGGGGCGAAACGCCAAATAAAGATAGTTAATAGTATTGGTCTCCTTATTGCGATTATATATACACTGAGCTGCTGCAATTGTCTTATCCTTTTTGATCCGTCAGTGAGCTGAGTGAATAGACGGCAAAAAATAAACAGCAAGCTTAAGCTCAAATTCGAAGCTAACTTTACTTGTTTGTTAGTTGCCAATTGAGCTCTTAAATTGGCCGTGCATTCATTTCGTTTCATCAGAGAATACAACATTCATGCAGATATTGTGAGTATCTATCTTTGTTGGTCGCTCTCAATTCATTAAGTCTTGCATGCACTCATATGTAGAGATCAGTGTGGAACCAGCATAACAATTGAGAATCGCTTGCTTACACTCTCATAGAGAACTATTATAGTAGTTCTAATGATGAGAGCAAATGGAAACTACACATTTTTTCAAGGGAAACTCCAACGTTGTTTTTATCGAAAGGAGTGCAAAGTTTATTCATGCTCAGTTAATTCTCAGCTCGGATTCAAGAGCAGCGAACAAGTGAACTGACAAGTGGTAGTGCACATTGAAAGTGTAATCATCATCATCTCAACGTACGCAGTATATTATTCCCGTCATAATAATAGTAATATTATAAGGATAATACTCACGTATCGTTCATATCTAAATCTAGTCACTTTCTTTCGAAAAATCTCTCTTTTATTTTCACCCTCTGCGAAACACTCGAAGGAGGCTCACTCACAAGGAAAATATTATTCAAGCGGAGTCAAATCATTAGTGGAGAAGAGAGGAGAAGGGATATTTGTGCGTAAATGTGTTTGTGGGGGTGCTCCACTCGGTATTTTGAGTGTTATTAGATTATTTCGTAATTTACAGGTGAGCTAATCAGTTTTCGGTTTCGGTTACCGTGTCGTGGGTTAAAAACCGTGGCTTGATATGAAAGAGCTCCCATCTTTACCCTTTGTTCCGTGATGCATTGAAAAAGCTGTAGTGGATGGTGAACTGTGTGTAAATGTGTGTATGGGTTGTGATACATGCACAACGAGTGTTGGTGGTTACAGTTGCTACTTTTTGTTGAGTGGAGGTATACACAGTCACCCAATATTAGGCAGAGTTTCACTCGGTGTGAGCCACCACTATCCTGATTGATCATCATGTATTCTTCACCGATGCTGGGGAGACCATCTGACATTAATGCTTTCAACAATAATAACAACGGTCCTTTGGGAAAGATGAGGACAGGTGTGGGAAACAGACGGAATGAACCTGTAGGGGCTCCCCCAGTGGTAAATGCTGTTCCACTTGAGGTGAAGCAGGAAAAAGCTCAAAATGCCATAAGAGGTGAGTTGAGTTAGAAGAGTGATAAATGGTGCTTTGTTATGTAGGGGTAGTTTTCCTCCTGGAAAAATTGTCACAGAGAACCTAAATTTAGTTCTCATGTCATGCTCAAGAGCTTCCGTTTGCGTCACTTGCGATGGTTGCGATACAAATGGAGCATGACAAGTCTCACAGATGAATGCAACAGCAGGTTGGCAATCATGATTGATGATGATGGGAACAGTGACTTGATTAAAAGTTTGAGGTATTCAAGTATTAACACACGTGTGGAGCATGCATAGCCTACAAATATGGTAGAAAGTGGATTGTATTTTTATTGTAAAATAAAATGAACTTGAACCGTCAATAAATATCAATACACATGTTTTAACTTAATGTAGCAAGTTGAGGTGTTTGCTTATCATAACATTGACTTTTTCAGTTTATAATGTAGTTCACCTATATCGTCACCGTCTACTGTCTACCGAAGCTATTTTTTATCAGAGAGATAGAGAGATTGCCAATACATGGCTTTTTGTTATCTTTATCCAGCCACTTATTAAAGATAAGAATTATTCCTCGCTGCGATTACCACACTAATTTATCGAAATGGGCCGATGTTGGCACTAGGTTTCTGCAGGTTAGGCAGTGGGTGTAAAAGTGGTCTTTCGTCTAGCTAAAGGACTTTTAAAATAATTAAAGCTACAGTAAAGGTTTCACACTTAAGGATTTAAAAAAAATACTTTTGAAATTTGGATTGAGCTCCACTTTCAGGTATGTTAATTTCATCAGAAAATGTCTACAATATTGTGTTTTAAAGGGCTAAGTAATAATTGCCATATTAAGTCATTCAATTTTTGGCATTACAAAAATTTAAGATTGCAATCCGTTACAATTTAGCAAAAAAACAGAGAAGCAGCCATTTGCCTTTAAACTCGTGATCACATTAATTTGGTCACAGAACACATTTTCTTGCTAAATAATCGCCTACGCCAAATAGCAAGTTTGTCTTGACTAAAAACCATTTTAAACCTTCATCGCTGTTTGTACAAATTAACTCTTGCTCAAATTCAGTTTTTGTCTCACACTCTCTACGAGTGACTCACAATTATCACAACCACAGGTACTCCAACAAAGTCGTAAAACTCTGTTTACAAGCTTATGTGTTCAATCTCCTTCCGGCTTTTTATGGCTTTATTTTTCTATATTGTGAGTGCAAATTTGAAGTCCTTTATGCATCACGATTTTTCAATGTCCTTTTTCCTCGTGAATGATAAAATTGACAACTGCAGTTTTCTATATACAACCGTTATATCATGTCAGCTCACGCTGCCTTTGTCTGTATAGGAAATTCCTCCATGCATTGCAGTTCTAATGCCGACAAAAACAAGTTACAAGCTTAATTAAATATCCTCTTGTCATAGGCACATGCATATGCATTCACCGTGCAAATACAAACTACAGCCTTCTAGTTTCATCCTACTGCATTTGCAAATCTGTCAAAAATATTTTTTGTTATATTCTTTCACATAAATTAAAACACCTTCCATACATTACCTCCTTGTGTACTCAGCCTATTATGTAATGTCAGTATCACCAGCGGTACTTCCTTTAATGGAAGTGAGTGTACAAAAAATACAATAAAATATTGCAGTAAATGCCTAAACACAAGTGGGGAGAGAAGGAGCGCATCACTCGTCAAGTGTGACATTATTTGTGCCTGGTCGCTGACTACTGAGCTCCATGGACCATGAAAATAAACTTTTTTTTCTTTATCATTGCATTATTATGCATTCTACTTTTCTATGTACATAACCAGGTGTACGTACTGCATGTTCATTTTAGAGCTCTCCCACAAAACAACATATAATTCAGAGGGGGAAACAAAATATTCAATGGAAAAAACACACAATCCCCTATGCAAAAAGGTGTATCAGGTAAAATGACTCATAATAATGGTAACAATATTCCAATGTTGATCATGATGATGGACTGTTACAAAACTTCACAAACAAATGCAGGCTTCCCAAAAAAAATACACAATAATCCATAGACATCAACGAGAGACTACAGTGTAATCTAACTCACCGTCATGCATAAAAAATTGAGCATTTTATGCTCACAACTCTTGTAATTTTTTTCATGATCATTTCCTCTCTCATAGTCGCACTCGTAAAATATATCTTGTGTACGCTGACAAAAGTGTTATGGCGTTTTCTACACAACTCTTCACAATGCACATAGTCCTTGATTTATATACTTTTTTTGCCGAGTATTAACAAGATACTGATTAAATCCCCATAAGTATCCTACTACTCTTGTTTATGACTAGCATTGCGTAACACGACAGTTAGAAAGATCCTCGCAGGTATTACACGCTCCCAGTTTGAGTGAAACAGTTCTTAGGAGAGGAAGTTAACGACGTAAGGAGACTAAGAAAAAAGTGTAGCAGGAATAAGAAAGAAATAATAGTGTGCACGGGAAGTGAATAAGAGAAGCCAAATATCTGCCAAAATTATCAGAGTTTGCTACACACAGGTATTGCATACGAACTTTAAGCAGACGCCTTCTGCCATTGCTGACGGATGGTGATGATGATGATGATACTGATGTGAGCGAGGAGGATGAGGATGATACAGGTGTAAAAAAGCAGAGAAGAGAGAACCACAGTATTAAGAGTTCGATAAACTTGTGAAATGTGTAGTGACGGAGGAGAGAGAAGAGCAAAGAAGTCTGATTTTTGTATTTGTGGATGGTAGTCGACAGGTAAAACAAGAAGAATAGGGAGCACAAAATAGGGAAAAATATAATCCTTGTGGATGTATTATTTTTTGAGGAAGAAAAATGGAATATTTTTTTCTTCCAATATTAAAATGCAAGTGTGAGAGTATATTTGCATTGTATTAGTGAAGGAGAGGGGAAAACGTGGTGAAAAAGTGTGTAATTTGGTTTAGAGTGTATGATAAGTAATGCAGGGATTTTTTAAGAAGAGTAAATGTAGAACTTGTTCTCTCTCGTACGTGTACAGGGGAGGAAGCCTGAAGAATAATTTTACATGAGAAGTGCATATAATGAGGAATTTTCGGCATGATCAATGTGGATTATGAGTGTGTTGTGCAATGGAAATTAGTATAGAGGAAAATACATTTTTGTTGAATGTTTTGGTTGAGTGAGTTGATAACAAGTGAGTAGGAACGTTGTTGAGGGAAAAAATTGTGTGACTATATTTTTTTCTGTCATTTTTAATAACCCACCATGATGACAGATCATCTGCTCCTAATGTCGTCCCAAAAGGTGTGGATGTCCGATTCCAAGGATGGGTTTGTCCTTGGGCATATCATTGATTTGGGAGCGGATAGGGTGACAGTTTCAGTGGATGGGCAGCATGGAAAAACCCAGCAGGCTCAAGTGTCTTATGAGTCGGTCTACCCGGCGGAAGATAATTCGGAGCAGGATTACGATGACAATTGCTCCCTCATGTATCTCAATGAGGCGACACTCCTGAACAACGTTAGGATTCGGTTTAACAAAAATCAAATCTATGTAAGAATAATCTGTAATCCTTATTTGATTTTCTTTCTCTAAGAATTACATGAAATACAGTATTAATTGTTTTGTATGCTCAAATTTCTCTTTGAAGACGTACATTGCCAACATGCTTATCGCAGTAAATCCCTACGTGGACATAAAGGGGTTGTATTCCAGAGAAACTATTATGAGATACCAGGGGAAGTCTTTGGGAACTTTGCCACCTCATGTATTTGCGATAGGTACGTTTGGGAATTTTAGTTTATTTTCCGCTTTAACAAAGCATAGGATTTAATGACTAGAATATTTTGCAGGTGATAAGGCATTTCGTGATATGAAAACAACCAAACAGTCGCAGTCAATTATTGTCAGTGGAGAATCTGGTGCGGGGAAAACCGAGTCTACCAAGTATATACTTCGCTATTTGTGTGAGTCTTGGGGAAGTGCTGCAGGACCAATTGAACAAAAAATTCTAGATGGTAATATACCAATGGTTATTATTAAATACCTAAATCAGACTTTTTAGGCTATAACATGTTGCTTTGTTATACCTATTCAATACTATACTTTTACTGCATTCGTATATTTTTTCAACCGACAGCAAACCCTGTCTTGGAATCTTTTGGAAATGCAAAAACCACCCGAAACAATAATTCCAGTCGATTTGGCAAATTCATCGAAATCCATTTTGAACAATTTCAAAAAGTCTCCGGTGGCTTTATCTCTCACTACCTCTTGGAAAAGTCAAGGATTTGTTCGCAGTCCAGTTCAGAACGAAACTATCACATTTTCTACCAACTCATGGCCGGAGCTCCTGACGCACTTAAGCAGAAACTCGGCTTGCAAAACAAAACCCTCTCTGACTTCCGCTACCTTAATCGCGGCCTTTGTGAATTTTTCGGTCAAACCCTCTCTGACCCTATAGTTCACGACTTTAAAGACTTCCAAAATCTGGAAAGATCACTCGAACATTTGGAAGTAGGTCATCAAGACCGTCTCTCAATTTACACCGTAGTTGCCTCCGTCCTACATTTGGGTAACGTGGATTTCGAAGATGATCCCGATGACACCAGAGGCGGATGTCGTGTCAAGGGCTCGACAGAGACTAATCTGAAGCTAGCTGCATCTTTAATAGGGGTTGATATCGACGAACTCAGAACAAGTCTCACCTCCCGTGTCATGCAAACTGCAAAAGGAGGTCTGAAGGGGACTGTCATCATGGTTCCTCTGAAAACCTACGAGGCTGCCAATGCCCGTGACGCTTTGGCAAAAGCAATGTATTCCAAATTGTTCGACTACATTGTTTCCCGAATCAACACCTCAATACCTCTCAACCGTTCCTCAAACACAACTTACATTGGCGTGCTGAGAGGGCTGTTCGAAAACGGGAAGCAAAAGGTGTCTGGAAAATTGGTGTATGTGAGTGTGGCAAGTAAATTTAGGAGCCAGTTGGCTGAGCTACTGGATAAATTGCGAGGGACAGGAACAAGTTTTATAAGGTGTATCAAACCTAACGCCAAAATGATTCAAGGATTTTTCGAGGGAGGGCAGATTTTGAGTCAGTTGCAAAGTGCGGGAATGACTTCAGTTTTGGAATTGATGCAGCGGGTATGATTCAAGCAATTAATTGCATGATTAATGATTTTTTTCAGGGTTATATATGTAAAGTTGTAATCATTTTCAATTTTTATTAGGGTTATCCTTCCCGTGTTCAATTCTCGTCGTTGTACTCCACTTACAAGTCACTTCTCCCACCTAATCTATCAAATTTGGATCCAAGATTTTTCTGTAGGGCTTTATTTAAGGCTTTAGGACTCTCAGAAGAGGACTTTAAGTTTGGATTGACGAGAGTTTTTTTTCGACCGGGGAAGTTCAAGGAATTCGACGAAATTATGAGAACAGACCCAGAGTCGCTGAAGAAAATGGTAAGCGCAGTAGGCAAGTGGATCATCTTGAGCAAGTGGAAAAAATCAATCTATGGAACGCTGTCTGTTATTAAACGTAAGAGAATAAATACTTCAGTATTCTTTGCATTTGCAAACCTCGTTTGATTTTACCTAATTACGTGTGTGAATTTAAAGTAAAAAACAAGATAATCTATCGGCGTGAAAATCTTGTGGTCATGCAAAAGACTGTTCGTATGTACCTCGCCAAAAAACGACATCGTCCTCGCATTCAAGGTCTTCACCGTATTCGCAATCTTAACAGTCAGGTTCAATCCTTGGAGAAAACAGCTCAAAAACTGAGGAAAGACAAAGAGGCTGGACAGGCAGATGTTAAAAAGCTTCAAGCTGATCTTGCCGCAGCGACGAATAAAATTAAAGTGAGTTACTCAAGGAAAGAGTTTAGAAATAACTTTTATTCAGAATAAGTTTAACTTGCAATGTGTTTTTTTCTCTCTTTTAAGTCTAATCCCAATTTAGGGCCCAAGGATATCGAAAAACTTTGTCAAGAACTGTTTTCCAAGTGTGAAATGCTGGTGAAGACAATGAGCACTAGGGCCGAAGCAGAGAGAATTGCAGAGGAGCAAGAGCGTTCCAGAAAAGTTAGGGAAGAGATGGAAAGACAGAAAAGAGAGAAGGAGGAGCAAGAAAGGGAAAAAGTTATTGAAGAAGAAAATAGGAAAAAGTTAGTGAATTACCAAACCATTATTAGAGTCAAAAAGTAGAAGAAGGAAAACCAATTTAACTTAATATTTGTTTACAGGAAAGCTGAAATCGAAACCCGCCGTAAGCAAGAAGAGGCAGAGATGACTGCAAAGATGAAAGCTGTTCAAAATAAAATCTCTCAGAGTAACGGAGATCAGGAGGATCACGCTTCAATTGTGATGATGGAACAAGACAAGCGGGACACTGAATTGGCACTTCGACTCGCAGCTGAATCCAATGCAACAATGGATTATAGCTCTGACTCTGGTAGTGCAACCGGCTCACTGAAGAGAAGCAATCATGTCATAAATTCCAGAGCTGGTAAAAAGTATGATTTGTCCGGCTGGAAGTATTCTGAATTGAGGGATACCATCAATACAAGTTGTGATGTAGAATTACTCGAAGCTTGTCGGTAAGAAAGCAACATCAGCATCAATATATTATGGAATTTAATTTTAATTTGTGGTTAAGTCTGATGTACAAATTCCAATTCGAAATTCTTTTAGTGAGGAGTTCCATCGTCGTTTGAAAGTATATCATGCATGGAAGTCTCGCAACAGCACTAGACATAATCCTAGCGTTGCCTCTCGTGGAGGCGGAGGTGGAGGACCTGATATCATGGAGGAACAGCAACGTGCCCCCAAGTCAGTGTATCAGCATCAACACATTTACCCAAACAATGCACCTTCGCCAACCCCCTCAGATAGTCAACGCTACTTCCGCATTCCGTTCACGAAAGATGGTCAGAATAAGGGACTCTGGTATGCCCACTTTGATGGGCAATTTATTGCAAGGCAAATGGAAATTCACTCTGGAAGAGAACCAACGTTATTAGTAGCAGGTGAGATAATGGAGAATTCTGTTTAGCGGGCATTTAATTTTAATGGACATGCTTGCAATGTATAGAATATATATTATGAGTATGTGAAAATTGAATTTAGGGCGGGACGATATGCAAATGTGCGAACTGAAACTAAACGAGACGGGATTGACTCGGAAGAGAGGTGCAGAAATTCTCGAATATGAATTCGAAAAGGAGTGGAGTAAACACGGAGGAGAATCCTATATTCGACCAGCAGAAAGGGCTTCCCTTGCAAATAAATAATTTAACTAAGACATCACTTCAGAATATAAAATATCACAATCATAAAAAGTCATGCAATATTCTGTGTATGCTTAATTACTTTTTTAAAGACTTCGTTTTTAAAACTGGTTGGGTAACTAGCAAACGTAATAGATTAACTTGATTCCATACATAAATAATTGACTCTACTCTGTTACGTATTGTTAATGATTGTAAATAGTAAAGAAATAGTTGTCACATGTTTAACTATATGTATGGAGAATGCTTCAAAGGATTTTATGAGTTACCAAATGATTAAATTCTCTCTTGCTCTACTACAGTAAAAGTCTGCGGTTTATTTGCAATTATTTTCAAACTCTACACTGAATTTAAAGCATACAGGATGAACATGGAAAGACAAACTACAAGCGGCTCATCAAGAAAGGCGGAAATGGAAATACTATCGTAATTCCAATTTCAAATGGGACTTGGAATAATCAGCAAGAGTAAACATAATGAAAGCACATTTTATTGTAAGTTTATTCATGCATTTAATAATATACAATACAATCCGTTAAACCTTAATATTTTAGATAATCGAAATCTAGACTTCCCTTTGACATATCTGGAATTATAATCATGTACCTATCTACCTTAGTGGGTTAATACTTTTTACTGCATTAGAATGCATTCCCATGTAGCTGATGGAGAGGTTCATCATGTAGGACGTGATTATCAAGCCAAGAATAAACATTTCTCTCGAAGTAAATTCCCAAATGTGATAGCGAGTGGGCACGGATAAACTACACACATTAAAGGCCATCAAAGCAGCACACATCATCCCCATTACATCAGTAGCCAGGAAGCAAATATAGCCGTGTGAGACACAAGCAATCGAGACGCAAATCTGAGTTGTAGTCACAATCGCTTCACTACTCTGCCCAACCCAGGCTATCAATGGGACGACAGCTAAAGCGAGATGGATTTGATCCACAATTGAGTAGTAATACGATAACCAAGCGTAGGTGACCATAGCTGGGTATCCGATAATGACTGCTAACCAAGCTGTCATGTAGTGGTATTGAAGGACCAGTTGAGAATTTCCTTTTAGTTCGTCTTCCACAAAGTCTAGAACTGGTAAGAAATGGAAATAGTAATAATACGATTTTTTAAACACTATTTCAGTATTAAGGTAGCTGAGTGAATTTTTCAGATGTCTTACAGATTGCAGTTAGTCCAAGGACGTGTGAAATGCCGGTAAGAGCATACCATGGAGTACAGTAAAATATTCCAGTCAAAGACATTTTGGCAACATATTGATACCACATACCGTAACACACTCCTATAATACCTCCAAGTTGGAGTAATCCTAAAATGACGGATTCTGTTCGACTTTGCATTTTTGTCGAGAGTTGATCTATAAGTATTACAAGTCAAAAGTTAAGATGAGATTCGGGTTTTTTTTTAATAAGGAAGAGGGTTTCGATTTAAATCTTGCGTTGTCTAAATATTTTCTTCCGAGTATTCCTTTTCTTTTGTAGATCGATGACGTTTGATCGGGTTGATGCTTACCATGACATTTACGATTTAGGTACAAGCTTACTTAAAGACATTAGATATGATACACATAACATGTGAAACATTATTTGTATGAATCAATGGAGTCACTTCGGTTTCACGTACACTTTGGAATACGAATTGACGTACGACTGTACGACTGATGTAAGAAAAACAAAGATGTGGCAAAAAAATGTACAAGGTTTAGGAAACAGTTTATTGAATATGTTTATCACAACACAAGATATTATTTGAAAAACGTCATTAACAATAAAAAATACTAACTTAATTATTGTTGGGTGTATCAAGGTAGAAAAATTTGAACTAAATTTAATTCTTTACTACCATTCGTTAAATATTGGATAGCTAAATCGTTATTTATCCAATTAATACAGCCTAGCTTTCCAGCTCATCGAGGCTTATCGTCTATTTACAGATCATACGATATAACATGCAATAAACAAACTGTGAACACAAAGTTTGTATTTCTTACAATATCACATCAAATGAGTACATTTTTCAAATCCATTATTAACTCCCGACATGCTTTAAATGGTCTTACTTTACTTTATACATTTTAACCTTTTGTTAAGAAAAATCAGAACAGCCAAAGTGACGAAAACAATAACAAATGAGATTCCGTAGATAAAAGCTGAACTTAGTCCATTCGCGTCGAGACACTGGTCAATTTTTTTGAAGAAGTCAGTGCCGTTGGAGAAGTTGCCAGTGGCATTGAAAAAGCATCCAGTGGTATTGAAGAAGCAGTCAGTGGTATTAAAGAAGCAACCAGTGGTATTAGAGATGCAGCCAGTGGTATTGGAGGAGCAGCCAGTGGTATTGGAAAAGTGGCCTGAGGCGTTAGAGCTAATGGTGTTTAAGACAAGTGGCATTTGAGAATTAACCCGTGGAATCCGTAGTCGTCTTCGAGTTGAAATATTTTGCCTTCGTGGGGATTTTTCCTCAGCTACCAGCCTGCTTATAATCATTGCGATAATAATGATGACCAAATATTTCCGAATATTTGAGGGCTCCATATTTAAAATTGAATGTCTACAAAATAAAATTTAATTATTTTCAAAATATTTTGATCTAAAGAAGAAATCGCTTGATTAACACGATTTTACAGCGTTACTTACCAAAGTTAGGACTACCTGAAGGGAAGTGACGAGATAACGGTTAGCAGCTACCTATTTGAGTATTCCTTGCCTGGTGGGTATTTACCATGAACCTGTAAAACAAATGTCAGTGCATTAGTATAATTAATGTTGGTACAACTAAAATGTAATGTGGTCCTTGAATTAGCAAATGTCGGCAAAGCCAAGTTTATTAGTAAACTCACAAGACAAATTTTGGCGAACTGCAGAGAAACAATGTAATATGTCGACGTGATCTTCAGGAAGGAACCGCTTAACGCTGTATGGTAGAGCGTGTCTTGTCTTTCTCCTACTACGGGCTGTACGAATCTACGGAAGAGGTCAGATTCCGATAAATGTTCTTATTATCTGTTATTATCAAGGCCATATACTACTAAATACTATTTATTTGATTTTAAAATTGCATATCGAAACTTACGCTGATTGGTGGAAACTATTACGAAAATTATTTACGGAGTACCAATTAATTTTTTCGTGTGTGAGCTAATTCGAATTGTAAGTTAAATCAAATACGTTGCCATTTCACAGTTGGAAAAATTTGAAACTTTGAAATTGACAGAAAATTTCTGAAATTGAAATACTGTGCTGAGACAGTTATTTGAAGTCGGAATTGTGGACACCGAACCAAACCATAGAATGATTTTGACGTTCCAAGTCAGGCTCCTTTTATACCTCGTCAGAAGCCTTGAACTGTACGTGGGATGAACATTGATTTACATAAATTCAATACATCAAACTATCAGAAACACAATTGGAGCAGGACGAAGAAAGGAGGAAATCGTGGAAAAACGTTCTTCGGCCAGGTCACGGTAGGAATCTGCATATTCTCCGTTTGAGTTAAAATCATAGAAAAAGTTAACCTGCACATTTTGGACAACAAATAAAGTGTCAAAGTGTATGAATTTGGAATGCAAAGTTGGAAAACTTTGAAAATCAAACTCAATAATTTCGGATATATGAAATGGAACAAGCAAGTAATAGCATGTGAATGCTGGGTCATATGGTCCACTCAGACAATTTGCATGATGAATATCTATTAATGTTATTGGTTTGAACAATTTCCAAACGTGAACATTCCAGAACCTACTGAAAGTGTGATAAATTTATAATTTGGAGTTCAAGGGGGCAATAAAATATTCATATGCTATATCGACAATCTTATCGAATTTTTTCCAGCTCGAGCCAGGGGGAAAGAATAACTAGTAGTGCCATGCCATAAGTATGTGATCGTGTTTATAATGATTACGCCATATTTAAGGTTGTAAAAGGCAATATGATGTTTAATTTTTCACAAATTTGTCGTCATTTACATACTAGATTGTTGAGTGCAGTAATAAATAAATATTATTAGCAAATAGCTCGACGGGAGGTGGTCATTTATGGTTTTACGTAAATGTCAATTTCGAATTCTCATTTATCCATCCCATGGAAAAAAATGCTTTTGTAATGATTTTATTAAGACAACTCCTCACTGCTCATACTTAAGAATCAGATGCCGTTTCAATAACAATCACAACATTTTCACAACTTTAATAAAAAGGAAAACAAGTCAAACCATTTTTTGCATATGATATTATTCTTTTATTTATCAATGCTTCCTTCACTTAACGATATATTTGTTCACAATTGATTGCTGTCTTCTATAATTAGATATACTTTACAAGCATACATTAATATTCACAATCATTACAGCTACTGTTAACTATAAGTAAGCCTTACACACCTGCAAAATATCTTATACACTTTTACCTCTCATATATTTTCATGAAACAAACAACATTACACAGATTGTCAAAAACTGGAAAGTAAAACCACGATGTTAAAAATGACATGAAAGATTTCACAAATTACTAATGAAATCACTAAGCTGATGATGACCTACAAAATTTGATGCAATATTCTCAGGGTATATAATACTCTCATAAAGGCTTTCTTGTTCACACTTTCTCTCTCTTTCTGGCAAACATCATTAAAATGTGCATTTAATTTGTGCATTATGACCCTACGTTTAGAAAACACATGCATACGTATACTCTGTAAAAAGTGCATTCTTTAAGTAGGTGTACGTAGTAACTTTGTCATATTTACAATTTACAATCAATCCTCATCATGAAAAATCTCAAAAGTGCATATTTCCCGAAAATCATTCGTCAACACAGAAAAAATCCATTTTTTTCCTATTAAAGCAGAGCTCATAAAACTTACAGAGTTTATAGATCGATGTTTCAAATTCCTCGTCGACCTCGTCTACAATAATTTACACACAATTACCTAATTACGTAATAATCAGAGATTAGATCATTGTAATTTGAGCGATGTTTTGTTTACATTTCCGGAGTCTCGTCGTTGCCGTAAGATTGTAGTTTTTAAGAATAAATAGCCTTACCCTCCTAATTTATTTATAATATTTTTACACTAATTTGAATCCTCATTTAAATTACATTAGCATAATATATAAGTATATCATCCAGTGGTTGCAGTTGCACATAAAAAGCACTCAAAAAGATCCGGTATTTCTTTATCATCAATTAAAAATTAAAACAAATGCAAGCATTCCTCCTATTTGGTATCAATCTTCGTTCAACCATTCAACTTTAACCTTCAACCTTTAACCTTTGTGCGACAGTTAGTTTTCTACATGTATTTGTCATTATGTGAAATTATTTTCATTAAAGTAGACACAATAAACCTTTCAATCAAGTATCCTCTTCCCGCAACTAAACTTTCTCAATTAACCTACTCAAAAAAACTTGATTCGATTTGATAAATGCGACAACTTTTGTAATTGATTTTTAAAATGATAACCAACTTTGAGCTGATATTTGTTTGTTTCAGTTGATTCTGAAAATCATTAAAAAATTCCTACAAACCAAAAAAGGGCATTAAAGTTTTTTTTTCTACATAAATAAGACAAGGTAACTTCCTTTTACAAAGAGAACACTATAAAGTTTTAATTATTGTTTTAAAACTAACTGACAAATAAAACAAACACCGCAATACATTTTACAAGGTTGCTGGTTGAATGTTTAAAGATCAGACGGGAGATTATTTCTAAATATATTTTCTATCAGCTAAATGCTTATCTACTTTTGCACAAAAATGGTAATATAATTCTTTCATGTAAACAACCATCATTAAGTGGTTGGGGTTGAGGTGGGTAAAAAATAAAATTGGTATATGGTTAAGTGGTAACTGCGTTGTTTCAAGTGTCTGCTCGGATGTTTTATAGAACACTCCTTACAGATCATTAATCGGCATAAACATTGTAATGTTTCCTTCGTTGATTAAAAGTCATAAAAAGTCTACCACGAGTAGTGTCGTATAAGCATGATAACATGAGAATTTTAACAAATATCCTTAAACATAAATTCTTGTCTCCTATAAAATATCTTAAAGCTAATTATCAACATTTTAAAAGGGAGATATTACACTTTTGCATTTTTTCTTGCTTTGTATTTTTTCCAACTTAATCAAAAAAAATACGTAAAATTACCTACCGCGCGGTACTCCTTAAATATATGGATAATGTACTCTTATTACTTTATAAATATCCTAGGATAATTTCTAGTTTTTCTTTATTTATACTTAGAAAATATTTTTTCTTGGTTTGCAATTCCTCCTAAAAATTTACATATTAATTTTTTAGAATTTTATTAACCTCTCCTAAAATCTACGTTATCCCTATTTATGCACTATTTATTACATTAAAAGATCTGACTTGTTTCGAACTTTGGTTAAATCTTTCTCGTCGTCGTGTTTACTTCTGTATTTTAGTCACGGAGCACAAAATAAATTAAATGTAGCAAAAACAACCTTTAAGATATGAACATTCATAGATTTAATCACTATTTGCCAATCCTCAAACAACGTAATATTGCTTTATAGTGATGCAGAAAGAAAAAAACTTGATTGTTTACTTACTTCACGGCGAGTTGATTTTAAGAAGAAAAAAAATGTTTTTTTTCGATGCCTAACCAGAGTAATAATTAATTGTGAAATATAATGATTCAGCTAAATATTCGTTACTCAATTTTGCTGAAAAGATAATACGCGCTTGAACAACTGAGTAATTTCTGTGTACTAAAATTCATCATGAAATTTTTGTAAAATGAACAGTAAAATGTGTGTGCATTGATGATTTATGATTTGCTTCTTGATAGGTTTTTTTGTATATCTTTCTTGCATAAAAAGATCATTAAGATTGCATGGCAGAATGTTCAGCTAAAAAAGCAACAAGTACATTGTTTTCTACACTTCAGTTCAAACTTTAAAATGTCCAACTGCATTGAATAAAAAAGCGTTTAAGGATGATATGATTGAACAAAGTAGAGATTTGTAAAGTAGTATTATGTAGATCACGTAATAAAAATCGTTCCCTTTTTCTCATTTAGGTCCAAAATATGAACTCGTTGTCAACCCTTTTGGATCTACTTCGTGGTACATTTTTTTACTCTATCGCATTGTTATCAATTGGCTGCTTGCTATGTAGCTGACGTGAGAATCATCAATTAATTATGTAACCTACTTGTATGAATAAGTGTAACCTAATTAACGCTAATGTATATAAGCTGTACATATTACATATACATGGTATATATTGTTTTGATCAAAATCATCACTTGCGTTGTGGGTGGTAGTATATATTTTTTGGTAACTTTGTTCTTATTTTTGCTTCCCTTCCTAAAGATTTGGTTAAATTGCAAATTTGCTGACTCACAATAGAAAAAAAATTGACGACGGAAGGAAACAAAAAGGGTATTAAACTTTAAGTGTATTGTTGTTATTATTATTATTGAGGGAGGTGGGGGTAGTGGTTGGTGATGCTCTTGTGAGCTTACTACTATTGAGGAGAAGGTCACCTGGTGTAGTTTGATCGATGAGGGAGGGATGGTGGTACGCTGCCAACTGAGATGGATGATGGTGGTGATGTGATGGGAGCATTGAAGTCGGGTTCCCATGACCGGGATGATGAGCATGATGATGAGAGAGCGGTGGTGACACCATTCCATGGTGGTGCTGATAACTTCCACCGAGTAAACCTGCAGCTGCTGCTGCGGCAGCGGTGACTGCGGCATAATTGTAGTTATAATTGTTGGAGTTCGGAAGTGAGCTAGCGTACTGAGAGTTGGAACCTCCGGTTGATCCACCTCCACCAGCGCTGGGTGGAGAGCCACCAACGTAACCGTAATAGTCTCCAGTTGGAACTATTAAAACAATTAAGTGCCATGTTAGAATTTTAATATGCCAAAATAATGACTAAACTGCACTTTGCAATGGTGTCCGTCATAACGGATGACTTATTTTCTATATATTTATACCTCCTCCGAATTGTCCAGGAAAACTAGGGAGGGCAGAAACATAGGCGGAGCCAAGAGGCTGGAGCAAGGTCAAATTATTGTTGTTACTAGGAGTTGGGGGCTTGTTAGTATCCTCAGCAGAGGTAGGAATTAGTGGTGGGCTTAATGTCGATGTGTGGTAGCTTAAGCTACCGCCACCCACACCCGAACCACCTGGTGAACCTCGTGTGGGTGTACTGCCACTCTCCGGTCCTACGATTTAGTTTACAGAAAGCCATTCAATTAAAGCAACAAATTAAAAATGCATGCTGTAGCAGCATTTGCATTAGTTTTTGTAATTTGTAGGCAATTAAAATGGTTAAAAAACAGAACAAAGAAATTCAGGTTAGCGCCTTCTAGCAAGCAAATCATGCATTACTATTCTCTACGCTGGAAAAATGTTCTGAGTGATCTGCTAGATGTCTTTGCTCAGCTTTGTAGCTTCATACGCTTGTAAAGCATTCAAGATAAGCGAACATGCAGCGATTTGGATTTAGTTGAATAGAGATTTGTTTTCGAAAATGTTAAATGAAAAATTTGCTGATTAATATTGGCAATGCAGTTTAATTCCTGTAGAACCATAGACCCAACCCCAGCCTCCCATTTTGTTCACCATCACCACGTGAGTGAAAAGTGAAGAAAATAGTACCGAAAAGTGAAGTATGAAAAGTGAATGGAAAAGTGAAAATTTATACCTAGTGAACTGGAGTTGTTTCCGTAAGGGTGATGATGTGCATGGTGGTTGATGGAGTCGTAGAGATCCGACTGATGATGACCACTGTGATGGTGACCACTACTGGTGTTGTTTGAATTATTCGATGACGACTGGAACTATCAGAGCGGAAAATAAATACAGCCAAGGTTAGCATTTTTATTAAAAGATTCTCCGTTTGCAAAACTTTCTTCACATTAGCCTTTCATCTAAACTTACTTCGTTGGAAAGGGAGAACTGATTGCTGGCATTAGACGAAGGATATCCATTAATTTGGCTTGGGGAAGAGTTGCTATTTCCGGTGGAGCCTGCACCTGCTCCTCCACTCGTTGTCAGATCACATAACAACTTGGAAGTCTCGTCCTTCACAGCCCATTTACCTATCACACCGTTGCTAAGAATTGTATTGTTGTTTGACCCTGCTGGTGGTGGACTTCCCCATAAATGCTATTTATATTATCAAATTAAAACCATCCATTAAATACAAGCTCATCATCACCCCTTCTACATTTAAAAATACAAATTTTTAGGAAAACATATTACTCACATTGGAATAAAGCTGTTGTTGATGGTCATTGCTGTATCGTTGTCTTTTCAGGAGTTCTGCTGCAGACTCCTCGTCGGACGCTGATAAGCCTCTCCCATTCTCATCTGTAAAGAATATTCCACAGAGAAAAAACATCATTTACCAAATTTCCCCAGAAATCTCGACTAAATAAAACCAGTCACGCACGTTTCTACTCGTTCATCATGCAACATTTTAGTATATGCTAGTATGCTTGTGGGAGTATCTTCCTACACTTGACGTAAATAGGTGGGTCATCCTTTGCTCAAGCATATCCTCGAGATTTTTAAGCGCATTTTCCACATTATGAGCTCACTCCACAAAGAGGACGGGTCTTAGACATTTTTTATCACCCTTTTCTCCTCTCTCCAATATTTGCCTATCCCACATCCTAATTTGATTTCTGACGTGGAAGAAAACGGAAAAGATGGAGGAGACGCATGTACTCTTGCCCTCCACATAGTTTCCCTCATCCTGGAGCAAGCGAGAAGATGAAAAGCACGTAAAGAAATGATGCTCATTTCCATGGACAAAACCAAATGTTATGGACGAGCAGTTTGTGTGCACACTCTGCTCCTTTACGGAAAGCATCCCAAAAAAATGTTTGTCTTCCCTTCCTTTCATACAAAGATCTACATGTCATTTTATGCATGCATCTCTTGTGCCGCTGCCACTCTTCATGATAATGATGATGACGATGATGAGATTCATGATGATGGGTATTTTGGCTTTGGAAGGAGAGAAGCAAAACCCGTATAGCGGTGCACTCCTATATATACATACATGTATAACAATGTAAACTATCCTCATCTCTTCCTCCTCTCTTTTCGTCGTCGTATCGTCATCATCATCATTCCTTCTCGTGAATACAGGGAATTGTAGCTTTTAGCTGTACACATGCATGCATGGAGCTCTCCGCTGACTCGTCTGATAATAGGAGAAGCAAACCCCAAAAAAGTTGGCTGGTTCCAGTCCACTGACTTTCCTTTTCTCTCAGTGGCAGAGCAAGAGGCAAGCCGAGGGCCAACCAGCACCAACTTTTAGGAACGTCATGAAACACCCTCCACATCTATACACACCATGAGAACGTAACATCATCTGAAAACTTCTCTCTTTTTCTCTCTCAATCCATAATACACAAATGTATACATTTACTATATGCCCCTCTATCCTCATCTCCTCCTCCCCTTTTCCACTTCTTCGTCTTTCTTACAGTCGAAAATCGAATACGTGTGTGTTGTGCAATACTCCTGGCATAGGGCATCATCATCATCGTCATCAACTTCACTTTTTTATACACATGAACAGAGACAACAGGATTATTACACGGAGGACGACAACAAGCCAGCAGAGATTCATCTTTGTTTGTCTACATACATTAGCTGAATATATTCCTCGTCTCGTGGACCTCTTTAATAAGTCATTTTATGCAAGTTCACATGTAAATTTTTTCCCCCTTCGTTGTCCCATCTCTTTTGTTACACTGCATCAATTTGATGGAATCTTGGGTACAATGGGAAGCATAATATATATGCATAGATTCTTATGTATTTTTTCAGCTCAGCTCACTGTCGCGCGTTCCTCGTCCCAGTAGTCCATGCACAGTTACACATAGACAGAGACTAAGTAAGTTTCAATGGGAAAGAAAAAAATGTACATTTTTGGGATGTGAAGAGAGAGAAAAGCAGAGTTTGTGCTTGAATGTTTTGAGTATATCTCTAGCTCTATTTTTTCTGACATGTCATGTATAATAAAAAGGAAAGTAAGGGAGACTGCCTTATATGTTTGGGATAGTGGCATGGATGGATGAAGTCATGTGTATGTGTCTCTGGTATGGTTGGTTGGCTGGGTTTTGGTGCGCTTTAAGGAATTCCGGTCACATCATCTTTCCGCGAGATTTCCGTGCCAAAAGAGCGAACAACTAGTGAGACTTGACTACACGAACAAGAAAAGAGAATGAAGGGATATATGAGCAAGTGGAGGTATATATTGGAAAAGGAGAGAGAGTGGATGTTATATATAAGGATGTGTTTTTTCTTCTTTCTTCTTCTCTCTATTAAGGGAAAGCTGCATTGTGTGTGTTATGTACTCCTCTCTGGAGCAAAATGGTAATGGCAGAGTGAGTAAGAGTGAGAGAGTGAATGAATGAGTGTGAGCGAGAGAGAGGAAAGCAATTCCTTCCTTCCAAGGCTTTTTCCCCTTCCTTAAACCAACTACTTTTCCCCTCACTCGAACACTTTCACTTTACTCCACTCCATTTCTCGCTTTTTCTTCTTTTATTCTCTGTCCCTTTTAGCTTCTCTGGCTTAACCGAGTTTTTTCCCACTTGGTTTTCTCGAAGGAAGGAGAAAAAGGTGCTTGCATTGCATTACACATTACAGCTCCGTCCATAATATTTATGCCTACATTCATTTTAGGATGACCATTGAAGTACTATAGTTATGAGGTACATTATATTATTATATATACATATATTTATTGCTGTGAGTAGCACCTCAATCGAGTAGAAATCAGCGTGGGTGATGGTAAAAATGTAGATAATTGAATTTATTTTTCAAAACATATTTTCCCTACCTTCACGCTTCCGCTTGCTACTATTATGGCTAAGGTCTGTTGTGGCGTTGTTGGCATTGTTGGAGTTATTGTTGGAGCCAATGCCCAAGATCCCATTAATTGAGTAGGAGGGTCGGGAGGAGGACAAGTTGGTGATATTATTGCTGCCGTGGTGTTGATGGAGAGAGTCAACAGGACTGAGGCTTCCAGTACTTGACCCTCCACCTCCACCTCCCCCACCCCCACCTTGTAGATGGTGTTGATGCTTGGCCTTCTCTGCTGCCTTGTTTCGCACAATTCTAAAAAGAACAAAAAATTCAAATATAAAATAATTTTTTCCTAAAAAAAAGTCAATACGATTATCCCACATTATGCAAATCAATATAAAGGCATACGCATATTATGCATTATGTTTTTTTGGCCTTTTAACAAATGAAAGTGTGCCACGTGAGGTAACCCCATCAAACAAGGTAATCCATCAAAACATTTAAGAAGCCTGTGTGTTGAGCAGGTAGACCCGAGTAAAAATATTTACTTAGCAGGCGTCTCCTCCCATCTTGCTGATAATACCCTTTATGGATTGCTCATTCAGTCGCAGCCACTATCATTATCAATCGCCCTTATTTGCATATTTGCTCATCTCTCCCATTCTTCCCCTCTACTTGGGTGTACTCTCTACCTCTTTGATATTATTACTGTTCACTCCTTCTCGCTCAGTTTGCGTGTGTTAGAGAGGCAGTTAATATGTTGTGACAAATGAATCAAAATGAATTGCTTTTTACTCAAGTTAAACTGTTCCATAAAATGAATTGCTTTTTTCATTCATTCTCCCACCGCCACACTCCTTTTTTCTTTAGGTGGTGTAGTAATACACTCTCGAAATGAAGAGGCTTTTTATTGTCTCGTGGTGATGGTGTGGTATAGCGGTGCAAAGGGTGTTGGTGGCTTTTTCCCTTGTATATTTTTAAGGAGATGAAGATGTCCCCTCATGAATATTCACGGAGACAAGGAGCACAAGAGAAAATAAGAAAAGGGGAAATTTATTGGAATGGAAAAGACAATTTTTCCCCTTCCCTTCTCGCAACTTTAGGAGTAGAGGTAACTTCCAGGGAAAAAGTTGGGAGGAAGAAGGTAAACTGGATGGCGTGAAGGAGGCAGCTATAGTTGTAATGATGATTATATAATGACCAAAAAAAAGTGAAGTGGGAGAAGTTTCCATTTCATTTTCATGGAGCTCAACTACTCCTTTCCATGAAATTTGAATGTAGGAAAAGGGAAAAAATATATATTACTGAGGGACTCTCTCACTTTTCCAACTTTGAGTCTTGATTCAAACCAATATTTTAACTGTCTCGGAACCCGGTGGAATTTCAGGGAGAAAAAAGTGCACAGTACGAGCAGGATAATAAAACCTGCCACCTCAGAGATATTCATGACTTCTCTTCTAAGAATAAACTTCTCTCGCTTTTTTCCCTTCCGGACGAAGGAGAGGGAAGAAGTAGAAAAAAATAAGTTTTTCCTTCATGTGATGCAAAATCTTGTGAAAATCTCACACTTTTTAACTTTTACTAAAAGATCCGCTCGCTTCCCAAAATGAATGTGTTCGTTCACACAGGAAGAAGGCTGAAGTTGTCTGAAAACCACTAATAATTTATTTCACACCTTCCCTTCTCCATCCCTGCAAAAAATAAGACCCGTTTCTTTTTCAAAGAAAAAAATGTATAAATGATGATATTTCGTAATGTGCTGACGCCATATCCGCACCTTCTTGGAATTGTCGTATGGTAAAGTTTCCCCGTTGATCACTCAATTCATTTTTATATTCTTTTGGAGTAATTTTCGGTCGATGATTAGATTACATGGATGATCACAACTGAATGATCAGGCTCTGGGGATGCATCAAAGTAAAAACGGTAATAAGCTCGTAATACATTAGAGACAATTTGAGAGATTTGCTCTCGAGGGAGTAATAGCTTTAGACGAAAAATTGTAACTTCAATGCAGAATAATTTATCTTATAGAATTTTATAAAAACGATAATGAACAAGGCTGAGATGGAGCATCATATTGTTAAGTAAGTATATAGTAAATAATCGGGATTAATTTATTTGAAAAGTAAAATTAAAATACTTTTCTATTCTAAATAAAATTCCCAACGAACTAGCACAAGCAAAGTACACCGAAATCTAACTCAAGTTTGTAGCATCTGTTCAGTTCATTGTGTAAAGTGCAAAAGGCTAATGAAATCAAGAGCAGTCTCTGTGGGACCCTCATTCAATCGCCACATATGGAAAATCCACATAGTCACCTAATAAATAGCTTGTGCTTCATGATGATCCCATAGCACAAACTTGAATTGAGCATAGAACCCATTATGAATAAATAGAATCATTCCAGCACAATTCACCCGTCGTCGGCCAGTTGGCCTTTGGAAAAAAGGAAACGGACACGTTGACACAATACAGAATGGCCATATATTCATGTGCCTTTTTCAGCTGAATTGAATGGGAGGAAGGGATAACTGTTCTGGCAAAGTCAACGCTACGTTCTTCATATATGCAGAAGTCCCCGTGGATTCACATATGTCACGAGAGCACAGTCCTAGTCCTGTATATAAAGCGACATACGGAAAGTGTTATTTCCACGTGAGCAATTCTTTTGGTGTAACACCAGCTTTTACACATAGGTCTCCTTCTCTGTCGTCATTGTCGCAGTTTCGAGATTCTACCTATTTATGATGATCCACTGATTGTGATAAATGTACAGATGAACATTTGATATTTTTATCGAGATGAGACGTATACATTCATTCATTACTTATGGAACATTTGTGTCATTATCGTTGTTACTAACGAGTGGATAACTTTCCACTTTAAAAATTTGTCCTTGTCACTTGTCACCACTTTCCTTGTTTACTGTTATTTATGCGGAGTGCATATGTTCAAAAATATGTAGGTGAGAGTTGGATAAAAATAGTATTCGCAATGGTGTCTACACTGTCTCCATTATCCTCATTGTCATCTGCTCAATGAACTACTGAAAGTGGTCCAGTTGCGAAAAAATAATGAAGCTTAACCAAAACCCAACGACAATCACACCCATTATCATATCATCCAGTTCGAACTAGACGTGAAATGCATATCATCCCTTGTGTCCCTATAACCAATACCGTTTTTTGGAACTAGCTTCATCTTCAAATCTACTTATACCCATTTTGTTTTTGTTTTTTTCTTCCTCTAACTATCCCTGTTTGTTTTTTACTACAAGTAAAACAACCAGTTTCCCGAGTGTAGAGCATTATTCCATTTTATTTATTCATAATGTGTACTTGTGCATGCATGTCTTTTCTTTTCCGTTGTGTAACAAAAACGAAAGAGGAAAAGTTTTTTTTAACTCTCGCTCTTTTCAAACTCTGAGATTCACTCGTTGTGTAACTCTCCTCTTCAGCTAAAGTAAAGTACAGAGTTCTTTAGTGGTGTTCCGTTCGTTCTGGTTCGTAAAATGTTATGTCGGCCGATAAACAAGGGATACAGGGACACAAACTCAAAAAAATACATATACACCATATACCACTATTCTCTGAGTAAAATACAAAGTATTTTCTAAAAGAGGATACACACATATAGATGAGCTTTTCTACACAAAATACAATAATCAACCAAAAAACTCTTGTGCCAACTGACCATCATGATTTCCATCTGGAAATACATAACATGTCTTTTCTCCCGACAAGACCACAATCCCATGTTAGGCCTTTTCATGTTGACTAAAATACAAAAGAAGGAGGAGAGAAAACAGACTCTTTAGGCATAAACTAGGTTGAAAAGTAGGATGGAGAGAGAGAGCCAAAATTTAATGTCATCATCAACTCTGACGACTTTGCTTTCACTTTGTTCTCCTCCTTGAAAAACAAGAGAAGAGCCACTGGAAATTTCCCTTTGTATTCAAAGTGTAGAGAGAGGATCTCATTTCCCTCCGACAAAATTGCATCAATAAACCATTCAAGCTGTACACAGCAGTAGACTAAACCGTTGCCGCTGTCTATTTTCAACCGTTGCATGCCCTTGCATACTCCTCCGTCTTTGCTTTTTGTAGTAAGTTTAACATTTATAGTGCACCCTTTCAAAAGAAAGGCAGAGGAGAGAGGAAAAAAATTCGGTTTTGTGTGGAGTTTCTCCAGTTTTACTTAGACAAAAACGAGATCATCATCATTCTCAAATGAAAGAGCTGTAAGTACACAAACTCCCTTTTAAAAAGTTGCTTTGATGATGATGATCATCATCATGATCGATTCCACTGTAGCCAATGGATTTTTCCAAGGGAAGCTTAACGCTCTGGGTTTGGCGCTCGCTCACATAATGCACTTTTTTTCAACCCGTTGGAATAAAAAAAGAAAGGAATCTAATAAGGAAGGAGCTCTAACTTAATGCACTGGAATAAAGAGGAGAGTTTTCGGTCGGAATTCTAAATCAGATTGTTGATTAGCTTTTTATGATAATTTTTCTTTTAGTGTGTCATAACACACTAGCGTGTCCCCTCGATCCTCGTGACTGGAACCCTTTGCGTATTGCCACCATGTCGAACAAGGCTGGCAATCTGTAGGTGGAATTAACTTGTTCATGCTGGTGGTCGTCTCGTAATCTATATGATAATCTAGAGCGGGATCATCATCATCATCGTTTCGTCACACGGAAAATGCTTTAATCTCTCTCTCCTTTTCTCTCAAATGACGCTCTCCCAGGGTTATGCGGAGGAGTGTCGTCAATAAATAAAAAATAACAACTTATTCCACCAACTCACTTGGGGGATTTCCTTTTTCCTACGTATAATTCTCGTCTTGAATTGATCAAAAATCTATTTTTCTCGATAAAAAAAAGTGGGAATAAAGAGAGTGTTATAGTTCCCCAGAGGAATTTCTTTTTCAAGGGCTCTTTGTCTTCCTCCAATAGCTCCATATGCGTAAAAGGGTTCTAAAAACTGAAATCGAGGATTTTTCTCCTTTGCCAGGAAATATATGAGTTTTGGCTGAGATTGAAAAGAAGAAGGGAATACTTCTTGTGTGGGATGGATAGTGAGAGGTGGAGATTTATTGGAGTATTATTGGCAACGGTATTTTATCGGAAGAGGAGAGGAGGAAAAACGGGATTTTATTTTATTTTCTGAGATTTTTTTTTTCTTTTTCTTTTCTCTGGATCCCTTTTCCCGAAACGAAAAGTAGTGGACCCATTGGTCCGAGAAAAGAAAAGTCCACCCTGGGGAATTCACGAATAGTGGGTATATCTCTGCGTCTCTCTGTATCTCATGTTTTTAGCTTCAATTCCATTTATCCATGTGAAAAGGCTTAAATAAAACCTGTGAATGAATGTTTGTTGCTTTTTCTGCTCTTTTTTTATTGCATGCACACCTTCCTTGGGAAAATATATAAGTCAATTGGATGAAGAGAAAGAAGAAAAAAACTTTTTTCTGCTTTTACTTCATTCACCTTTTTCCGATCTGTTGGATCGCTTGTGTGGAAAAAGTTGCTTTGCAGGCTGGAAAAAAGTATAGGGTTATGCACTGAAAGAAATTTATTTTTCAACTAAGAAAAGAAAGTTTTTTGGAACGTGGATGAAATGAAGAGGTTCCTCCATGGAGAATTTTTGTCTTTCTCGTTTGAGCAGAACATATATACCCTATGGATATTTGGATGGGTTACAGAGAGAGAAAAAAAGAAAGATACAGAGTGGATATATATTTTACTCTTTTCCAAAACTGAATTGGTGATTTATGATGGCAGCATCATTATTCCATCCATTTCCACTAGATTCTTTTTTTCTGAGAAGGAGAATGCCACGAAGAGAAATATATTGCCAGTGTTTCAACCAATGCACTTTCCACTTTTACATTATCAAAATAAGGTATATCCACTGATGGAAACATCAATATCTGGAGGGTTAAAAGGAATGAAGTTTTGAGGATATAGTATTTCTTAGAATTCCTCTTTCGAAAGAACAAAGAACCGATGGTGGGTGATTTATGATGTGACAATTCTTGATTTATAGAGAGTTTGTTTTATGAATTTAAACTGGCAATCATGAAATTCAAAATTTGCTATTATGCCAACCCAATGATTGTGTGCCTTTCGAGGATAGAATTTATATCACCCATTCCGATTAGAATTTGAACGCTGAACTTAACAAAATGATGTCTTACCTGTTAATACTGGAAACAGAAGGGACATTATCTTGGGAGCAGATCCCTTCGGCCAACAGCCTATCTCTAATTTCCCAAGCGAACATTGTCGGATTTTCACGTTTATAGTTGGCAATAGCGTCGACGACAAGTGGCGTTGCTACTTTTGGTTTCGAGCCACCGATAACTCCTGCTTTGAAACTACCTGTTTCATAATATCTACAAAGAGGAAGACAAATCTTATTAACATCTGGCCAACCATCTTCATTAAAATATTTACAAGCTTTACATGCTCCCCTTTCAACTTCCGCATTTTGAAAGAAAGTTATTGTTTTGATTTGATGGGGGTTGGGAAATACGACAGTGTCAGGGAAGTGATGATACATTTGCTCATTCATTTGGTACGCACACATGTGTGCTGTGACGTGTATTTACGACAAGTCGGAAACCACAAAAAGAAACTCTTTGTTTTGCCCCCATTGTCGGTCATGTTAGACATGATCGGCATTTTTTCTGGATTCATTAATCACCCAACTTTGTATGGAAAGTGCTGTGCGGCACATTTCTTCAAGATGTAATAACCGGGAACAAGTTCACTTTTCACACTTCTTATTTGTCGAATGAATGAGACTCTTGTTGACTTTTACGTGAAAGACAAGGTCCAAAAATGGGAGTTATAGGAAAGGGTGCAATATGGTCTTGTGCAGGATGAATGAATACTTCTCCTTGTTTTGTAATTTACCTGGAGAGGATCTTTGACACGCAGCCATGAGAAACACGAAGTTGTCTAGAGATGTCACATGGACGAACTCCATTATGAGCGAGCTCGACGATCCGTTGACGAACCACATCTGGGAGCGGTCTTCCGTTGACGAACACACCACCCAACTGATTTACCCCACCATGACCTGCATCACCAGAGGAGGGAAAAATATTGAACATTATTACAATGCATGAGGAAGCAATTTGAAGGTTGGGGGATGTGCAATTATTTCTCTACTCATACTCTGAACTTTTGCTATACTTGATGTGCGTATACAAATTAGTTCATTTCCATTTCATTCGAATTGATTATTCCATCATACCTATTAGGAATTTTGCTCTTATTTAAAATTAGTTTAGTTAGAGTGTAAATTGTGCTAAATTGCGTCTTCTGCGTGGTTTTGTGCAATGTGCATTTTAGAGAAATATATAGTAAAGCGTGATTCATACAACAAAATTAAAGCTTTTTTTAATTTTGAGCAGGTACGCTATATGAAAATGTGTGGTTTATCCAAAACTAATTATTAATTTATTAATTAACGAATAAATTACAAAAAGGGGTCGTAAATTGCTCCAGAACAATAAAAAATAAATGGTGCACATTATGTTAGCTAAAATGATTCTCAACTTAACTGGATGGTGAATTGAACACATGTAAAAAGTGATTAATTTTAGAGAGATATATGAAATATGAGTGTATAACCTTTATCGTCCTTATTAGCACTGATCTCATCCCAAAATTCCGCATAATCAACAGAAACTGTAAAAATGAGAACAAAACAAAACAAAAAACAAACTTTTAGTATGTAAAAAGAGTAAGATGAGTGATATAATGTCTCGCGACAAAAATTTACATGAGAGGAAATAACAAGGTTAGTAGCAAAAAACATGTCAATAGCCAACTAATCTACATTACGTAATTACACTAATTTTCCGTGTTATTTCAGACGGGAAATATAATTTTTTACAAAAAATAATAATGATGGTTTGGTTTAATACAGTGCAAAAAAATCTATAAAAAAACAAAACTACGCATACGGATAGAAGGAGGAAGAAGGGAAAAAAACTTTTTTAATTCAGATTTTTTAAATAGCCTTATTCCTCAAAATATGCTTCCATTTTTTCACTACTTCAGCTCTTTAATGGGCATAATTTTTTTAGAGAGTGTAACCACATCCAAATTCGATGAAAAAATAAACTTGTTTTTCAAGTAGCTCATCCAAGGGCTAAACCATAAGTCATACATATGTAGGCAGAAGTGATCCTCGTATTACAAAGCTGTTGACAAGAGATAAGCTTCCAGATTACATCTCTACAAACACACACAAGCCGACATAAAAATCCTCTCTTGCAAGCTCCCACTTTATGAGGGAGAGAGTGTGGAGAGCAGTGAAGAGAGCAACAATGACTGTTTTTACTACACAATTCATTACAATGATCATGTTGATATCGTTATTATTGTTATACTACATCATCCACACACACAACATGCAAGGCAAAGCTAGTTCACTAGCTTTATGTCATTCATGTCAAGATATCCCCTGAGAGATGATGATTTCAATGTGCTCCATTCACATTTTTTCCCTTTCGCTCGTTCACCAGAGAGAAAAAAATTTAATGTCATTGGATGGCAGACAGCGACTTGAGTGTATTTCCAGAGCTTAATTCAATTTTGCAATATGGTTTTTCTTCCCTTCCTTCCTTGCCCTTTTCCCTCCTGACTGACTGACTCAGAGAATGAATGGCAGAGAAAAGGAGAGAGGGCTGGTGTAGAATATACATTGTACACAGGAGCAAACCAAGTGCATAACATTATTTCATATGGATATTTTCCACTCCATAGTGATGGAAGAGACGAGTGCATTAATCAAACCATATTTCATAACGGGGAAATAGGGAGAGGATGAATGGGAATATGAATATGAATGCCATTTTTCGGAGAGAGAGTTCACTCAATTTTGGTCAATAAAAAAAGAGGGGTTTCTCTCAAGGTCTCTTCCTTGAGTGAAGAACATCCCTTATTTTTCCGATTACTCCCAAGTAATATTTTCAGGATGGGAATCACCAGAAATGCAAAATAAATTGGTAAAAACATAAAATCAAAGTGTTATTAGAATTGCTTGCGGGGTTGCAGTGATTTTTTTTAAAGAAAATGATTTCGTTGTTTCATTCCTCCAATAGGAATCGTGCTGAGCACTATAAGGAAGTGAGAGTGAGAAGGGTAAGATTTTGATTTTTCTCTCTCTCTCCTTTCAAGAAAGACGGAAAAGTGAACAAGAGGGGAAAATCTGAGTTGAGGGAGAATGGAGAAATATCTATATTTTTGTTCCTTTCCCACTTTCGCTACCCTTCCTTGTCGACAAAAATCCCCATGTTACACTTCCCTCCTATCATGTTCACTTTGCTTTCCAATAAAACCTCATCATGGGGATATTTCTCCCCTAAGTTAACCGTTGGGATGAGGATCATGATGATCATCCTTGTTCCCAGAGAAGAAAATAAAGTGAACAAGTGTATCAAATCAAACTGCATCGCATTATTTTATGTTTAGTGTTGACTACACAACAATTTCTGGGTGTATACTTACTTTTCTATTGAGCCACTTAAGGTTTTAGTGGTTCCCTCAAAATAATCTAGGGAAGCAAGAGGGAGAAAAACATATTTTCCCCTGATGGAAATCTCATGTCTGCATAAATTCCCTAACAATGGCTTATAAAAAGTTGACGAAAAACGAGCATTGTTTGAGGGAGAGACGAACACAAATTTTGTCAGAGAGAAGTTCACAATTGTCAAGCTCTTTTCGGACTCAATTGGGTTAATAAGTTTTCTCCTTAAAAAATCAACTCATGATAGAGTTTGTTTCCCCATCATAGCAAATCATTCATCATAATCTTTATGTTGCCTTTGCCGAGAGCCACGAGGCAGTAGGATGCAAGACCACCCTTGGTGGTTCTCTGATGGCAATTAAATTGAGAGTGGATGTAGTTCACGAGAAAGTAATGATCCCATCGTATTGAATTTGACCCGACCCTGGCTAATACACAAGTTTCCATAATATTTATGCATAAATTTTTGACAGCCAGAGGATTGCATCCTGAGGGGTGGGATGTAGCCAGTGAGAAAAACGAGTGGATGAGCGGTTGCTCTTTGGAATATTGAAGTGCGCTCAGTCGCGTGCCATGCCCATCATCCATTACCGCAAAAAATACATAAATAAGTTGGCATCTCACCCGAAACTCACCAAAAAAGTATATAGTCAATTTTCATCCCGAATTTCTCAAGTTGAGTTCCGTATAAACCAAAAATTGCTCATTTACCCATGCAATAAATCATGACGACATGCATACGCATATTTTTCTCTACCGGATACCCAAAAACGCGGACAATGATCCATGATCAGAGAAAATGCTTGAAAGGACAAGACTTCTTGAGAGAAGCATGTGGATAGAAACTCGGCATGAATCATTTGGAGAAAAGAAGAGCACTGTTTGTTTGTCTCTTTTTATTCTCCTTGTTTGGATTACGTATCACTCTCAAAAGAGTTTCTTCTTAGGGACCTCACAAGAAGTGGAAATAAAGAAGCAGAGGGCAAATATTACACAAAACGAGAGATAACAGCTCTACATATTCCTCTTAAATGCTCTGTATGCATCTCTTTTTTTCTGCACGGAAATACTTTCAAGTCATCCTGATACAATTTTGACTTTTATTCCCAACAATCTCCAACAAACACGAAACGCATGGGGCTCATCAGGTTAACTAAACAGCCGGAATATGTTGATGAGGAATTATGATACATAGAAAACTACCACAAGCAACCGTTTAATGAAAACCTCAGAATTCATGGAAGAGCTAGAAACTCCTCGTTCCCTGCTTCACTTTAAACTGTGACGGCGTACATTTTTTCCTCGGAAAAAACAAATGACAATAAAATAACGAATTTCACATTCTTACTTATTCCCATTCCTAAAAATAACAAATTTTACCTCTCTCTCTCTCTTCTTGTGAAAACCCGAGAGTGTCTCAAAGCCGCCTGTAGAAAAAAGGAGTGATGATGGCGGAAAATGAGGTAGTGTTTGTGACAAAAGCCCTACCTTTGCAAGAAAACCCTTTTTTTCTTGAAGGAAAAATTATTCTCTTTTTGTGTACCTGTATGAGTGGATTATACTATTTTGTGGAAGGTGACGGGAAAAGATGAAAAGGTGTTGATTGTTGATACTTTATCCAATTGTTTCATACCACAGCTTTGTGTTCTCATAGCTCAGTTCAGTTCTTTAAGCTGGACTGGCGCCGAGACCCTGCTGATTCAACAAGTTCATTGTAGTACGAAAACACACATACATTTTCCCTCAAACCAAAGGAAAGAATGTAGACACAATAAAAATTGTGATTAAAAGGTTAAGAGTGTTGACTAGTGGAAGTAATAAAGCGTATGATGACATTAGCCATGCATGGGTCAAGAGCACCCACAATGGAGCCTGTGTATGTGGATGGAAAGGAGTTTTTAAGGAAATTAGCTTAATCCCCCTGAAAATGTGTGTATCAGCCTATTTTTTATCACTTCCTCTCCAAAAAGTCAACAACTTGACTGTGTCATTGTCATATGGTGAAAAAGTCAGTGAGAAATGTACACAGGGAGCAAGCTTAAGTTAACCAACCGTCATGATCATCATGATCACCACGCTTTGGTGCACTGACTGATGTGCTTAATTGCCCTTGCAGTAAGTGAGCCTCTACTGGTGCATATGTGCTTCTCGTATGAAAGAATTTTCGTCTAGACTTGCATGCATGCAATGCAATTCCCTATACTAGTTTTGACAAAAAGAGCTAATTTTTGCAAAACTTGAGGGAGCATTTTTGTCCCTAATTTTTCTTGCATTGGGGGGGAAACAAGTGTGGCTTACTCTTACAAGTGTAGTACTCCATCATGTTTTGGTTGTATCGATAAGCCGTGGTGAGGTCCATTTTTAAAGCGGATTTCGCTGCCGCGGCTGCAGCAGCTGCGACGGCTAATTGTTGTTGAGGATCTGTTGGTAGTCCAACACCTCCTCCCCCGCCTAGCCCCACACCGGGATGATATGGGTAGCCCAGCGTTGCTATTGTTGTTGGTGGGGAGATTTCTTCGGCACAAGGGAGTGAAGAGGAGGGGGGAGGGTTTACAAAGTTTCCAGGAGAGGATTCTCCCTGCTGATGGGATTGTTGTTTTTGGTGATATTGATGCAACACTGCAGCTGCAGCGACGGCTGCTTGTTGATAATACAAATCACTTCGGAAATCCACTTTCACTTTTTCAAGAGGGGATTCAAGTCCAGATTGTTTTTATTGATCACTTATCCCATACATGATTTCAAAGACTGACAATTTTTTTAAAACTTTTTAAACTGTGGACTTCTGAGTGGATACAAAACTTATCAACATTGACTTCAACTTCGCTGTAAGAAAATTAGTTTGTTAGAGCAGCTCGTCCTTTGTAGCTAAAAACTACTTCCAAATTTTGCATGTGTGCTTGTCAACAATGATTCTCATCTCCGGAAGCGTTTGCTCGAGATAAACTGCTCCACAATGAACACGATGAGGAGTGAGCTAAAACTATACAATTTTTCCCTTCTGGTCTCCTTTCTATCTTCTTTCTCACACAAACACGAGCACTAAGCTTGTGCACACGAGATGATGATGAGCCTTTGTGTGTGGAGTAGTATACAGTGAGAAATATTTCGTCCCAATGGCAATAAAGGCATGGAAGTCGGCTAAAATATCTGTATGCGACAGTTTCCCTTGTGGTATTCCATTCTCCATAATGTGAAACGTGTATGTGAGAGAGCTCTCGGCTCTTGGAAAGAGATAAAGGCAACCTCTGCTCTTTTCTTCGGCTCTCTCTCTCTCTGCTCAGCTTCAGCAGAAGCAAATGAACGGAGTGAAGTAGTGACTCCACCCTTTTCCACTCGAAAGCCTGCCTTTTACACACTTTTACCAGAAGACCAGGCCTGTAGTCACCAGAAAAATGCATGCTGCTCCCTAAACCATCCATCCGGCAACATTAAAAACCGTACTTTGTATGTTGTCATATATGCACATGTCATATAGAGACCATGTCGATATACCCATGCTGTTTTACTCTTTCGTATAAAAAAGCAAAAAAAACGAAATTTATACGAATGTTGGGATATAACCACGAAAAGGATGTGTGTACCACCAGCACCCATATTTTTTACTTGGATGTGACATTACACGTATTTCTGATGACTTTATGAGGATGACGATCCGATGAAATGCATTTCCCTTTGTTGATCCCAATACAAAGTCTGAAAGTAGTCATCACATAGATTTTTTTTCCTTTTGGATATCTCTTCTCATCTTATAAGTACTCCAACAAGGTAACCAGCTTGGATTGGATTTTCAGTGTAATTCCTTACAATATCTAACTTTTGGTATGGATACGAATACAACACGTGCTACTGATCTACTGGACATGGACGGTGAAGATTGCATGTCAACTTGATTTCCAACATGAATTGCAATCTGATACCTTGACTCTTCGCTCTTTTTACCTTGCCTTCAAGGGCAATAGGTAAGGAGAGAAGTTGACCAAAGAAGACAAGAAAAAAAAGATTCTCATGACGAGGGAATCCTGAGTATAGAAGATTGCATTCACAGATCGACTTCCACTTTTTGGTGTTTTGTTTCACCTGTTTCCTTTCATTTTCTATTTTTTTGTCAGTCTCGTTAAAAATGAATGTGTATTTTTGTACTAGTCTTGAGAATTCTCTTTGTTTCTCAAGATGAGAGAAGATACATGGATTTTTCTCTCTTTTCGAGAATCAATTGAATTCTTGGTTGGTCTCTTTCCCCCAAATAAATTCCCAGTGTAGACCACATCCGTTCACAAAATGTGAGAACGAGTAATAATGCGCAGTAATAATGAGAGAGTTTAATATATAAAAAAAACAATAGGTGATATATAGATGATACATAGATTTCCCATATTGTTACAAAAGCTTCTCGTTGACAATCGAAAAGAGTCACTTTTCTCACTTCAGAGTCAGTAAAATTGCGAGGGTGGCTGGAATCTCGGTAGAGAATGGATTTATATACCTTATTGACAATTGATGTCTCAATGATCTCTCTCGTGAACATATGGACACTCCACTCCATGATAATCACATTAGCAGGGTCAAACCATCAAATCAACTGAGGAAAAGTGGCAGTTATATAGGGATCACATGTTGTTGTGTGTGAGTTCATTCATTAAAGGAAGTAGTAAATCGTCATCTTTTCTCTCTCTCTCTCTCTCAAATCCTCATCAACAAAACCACCTCACTTCGGAAATAAAAGTAGTGCCCTATACTTCTACAACAATCCTTGCAAAAGGGTCCCCCGGAAAAAAATGCAACACACCATGAGCAGCCACTTCATTCAATTCCCCAACCAAACAAAAACAACAACAGCCGAGCGCATTCAAAAAGCCATTCTTAAACGAACATTTATTTCCTTTGACACTATTCGAAAAAATAATAATATCCAGAGATACACATCGACCTTTTTCCCTCTAGCATGACAAAAGCCACCGTTTAAAAGGTATGCGACGGCGGATAAATAGGGTTTTGTTCGTGAGCAAACCTCTCGCTCAGGTATGGCTCGTTTTGACTCTTAAACCGATCCGATTCTATTAACAAAAGGATTGTCATTTAAAGGGACTGCTCTCCAAAAAGCTCAATATATTTTCCAGACAGGGTATACAACTCAAGGGAAGTCAATTGTCGCCTTATTATTAGCGCATAGAGAGGAGAGCTGCAAAGGGTCATTATTATTGAGAACCTTCTTTCTGCTTATTACACCTTCAATGAAGTGTCTCATTCAACAATACACAGCGTTGGGTCCTTTCTATGCTTTTAGAGTAATGAAACTTTCATTGTTATCTGGAATACAGGCTTTAGACATACTCCATTCATTTACAAGTTCATTCATTCCCCATTTACACTGTATAAAACTAACCTTATGCAGGGAAAAATGTATATTGTCGGGTGTAAAAAGTCACTCATTCATTCAATGAACCAAGAGCAGTGTCCAACAATGTCAATTTAGCTCTATATGGATTCATGTTTATAGAGGACTATATTGCCGACTTTCATTCTTTTTTCCACTTCATTATTCATCATCATCTTCATCCTCTGCTCTTCATTACGCTACACCTTCTTTATACATTTTCCAGAGTGGATAGGCAAGAATGAAGATATCTTGGTGGAGAATTTTCAACTGTGATTTTTTTCATTATGATTGCACAATATTAACTTGTGTGTGAATTCCACTGTATATTCCTTTATACAAAGTTTTTCCCTTTCTTTCTACATTTTTCCTATATCTATTGTCATATCCAAAGAGAGGAGCTCCTTTGGGACTTTCTCAACTTATATCATTCTAAAGTAACATCTTTGTCTCCGTCTTTTCCCTAAAGTATATAAGTATTTTTTTCCACCCACGTGCATAATATCTCTCTCTCAGCTTGACAATAGCTAATGACAAGAGAAGCTTCTCCTTTTTTAAAAAAAAATTATTATATGCTCTGGCTCTTTTCCTGAATTAAGATACTTTTTTAAAAAAGCAAGCAGAGAGAAAAAATGAAAAAATAACTTTTGTGTCTTGTGCCATACAATGATGATGATATGCCCATCATCATCATCATAGTTTGCTTTTTGAGAAAGAAAAAGCTTTTATCCGAGGATGATGAAAATCATGGAACCGTGAAATGGCAACAAGACCGTCGAGTCTTTATGTGGATGTACTAGTGCCAGCTACAAACTCCCTTACACTCAATATTATCATGATGACGATGATGTTAATAAACTCTCCACTTTGTGATGTACCCTGTATCCATCATTATTATCATCATTTCATTTTTCCTACTGACGACGATGAAGAAGAGAAGAAAAATAGTAAAACTGAATTTAGCATTCTTTTCCTTTTCCAGTCTACTAAATCCTAATCTCCTCGTAGTTTCCAGTAATGAGTCCACTAGACGGAATAATATCTACTAAAATTCTCCGATTTCATTTTCTGTCATATGATTACTCCCTGACATGACATGACATCATCATCATCAGGAGGAAAAATTCTTGTGATTTAATTTTGCAAGTAACCCAATACCAGAAAACCAAACTGCGCTTTTATGGGCTAAACTGTCTGCTGCCCAATTTGTTATTTAGATTTGTGACTAACTTTTTCTCAAAAACAATTATTATTGTTACCTCTTCCCCGTAAAATGCGCAAGGATGAACGACAAGTGCGAAAAATATGGGTTCACTACAGCGTGACAAAGCAGTGCAGTGTGTAGCTTAGTGCATCACTGATTTTGTGTCAACGCACCACACACGATCATATACATGTCATTGTTAAATAATAAAGTATGAATGGTAATGGTGATTAAAGGATGCATGCATGCATGGTTTGTCACTTTTTTCCCTCTCTTTGATTATTCAAAAAACGGCCTTGACAGTGGCGTTGATGTTGTTGCCGATACACTTGGCTACCTTGACTTTTGATTTCCCCTATTCAAAATCTTTCCCGCTTGTCACTTTTCAAAATGTGGGTGATGAAGAGGTTGTGAAAGAGTCTTGTCAAAAAATTGGAAAGAGGGAAATACGAAAAGCAACTGGTGCACGAATACCGTTAAATAGCGTTGTGTATGTAAAAAGATTGCGTAGCGCTACGTGTGGGATGTGTATAAGTATTTTTTTAAAAAAATCCTATAATGTTTTATGGGATTATGTGTATATAAATATTCTTTATGGTTCATGGATACATTGTGTGTGTAACATTTGTGGAGATATTATGATTATGATGTTGTGGCTACATGGTTTTTCTGCTTTTCGTGTTATTAACACAAGTCATCCATCCATGGACGATCGACAGAGCGTCAAACTGTGAACAACATGTTCCATTCCATCCAGCACCAGAGAGAGAAGAAGAATGAATGGTGCGGAGAAAAAGGAGAAATGCAATGTCGACTCCCGTCATCATCATGAGGTGGAAAGTATGTTGCATATTGCAAAATAAATGTGTTCCATTTTTAAAGATGCCGATGTATAGGCAATTTATTTAGGGCCTTATTTACAAATCGCCTTTTTGTACTTGCAACTTTTCAATCTGGGTAAATACCGAGTCTGTTTGTTTATTCAAATTTATCAGAAGAACGTTATACGACAGCAGGAAGTGTGTTGTTGACCATATAACTTAAAAATGCAAATATTTTGCTATATATTTAGAGGATAACGACCAAAGCTGATTTTTAACTGCCTAATCGTCGAAATGGAACAGTGACAACGTCATCAAGCATCCATCGTAATGATCTTGATCACGACTCTATCCGTTTGGATGGCCTTGACACTCAATTTCACTCTTTATAGTGGTAAGAAAGGCAACAGTCCATGTATCCCTCTATTGACTGACTATGAAGGCAACACCGCGGAAATAACTAGGTTTCCATGATATGAAACAAATTTACTGGACCGTGTATGATTTTTTTTGCTAGGGTTTTACTATGTATGTGCACCTGTCTGGAACTTACAGAGTTGCAAAATAAACTTTTTTCTTTATCAATTGGATGCTAGCTTGTAGTGGTCATCGCCCTTTAGGAAGAAAAGCTTTTGAAAAAAAAATATTTCTCTATTCAAAACGACATGACAAATGTTGCGTAATGACAGAAGACGGAGATTTTGTACCCACGTTCCCCTAATTTGTGTAAGCCAGTGAAACGTGAAGAAAAGGCGCAAGCTGCATGGCTATATGGCTATGGCTCCTCTTCCCAATTCTTTTTTAATGGTTCAGACTCAGCTCAACCAGATAATGACCATCTGTCACGACATCATCATCATCGGACTCAAATCTGATCAAGCCCGTCATCACCACCACCATCGCATCATCGCAATCGCATCAACACTACTAGCCAAACTTGTAATGGGTCCTTTAGGATACGATGAATTTACTTTTTGGAAAATGACTTGAGGCACGCTTCGTCGTCTTGATCTTTGCTCATGATAACCATAATCATGGTTCTTTTGATGATGAGGTCCTTAGCCCTGCCTTGTCTGCCACACAGTAAATCTCTCTCTGGCTGCCTGTCTTTTCGCCACAGGCCAGCAATAAGTTTGCTTAGGGATTTGTCACGGTTTTTATTATTATTAGCCATTACGCATTAAGAGATATTAGGGATTTTCCCCATTCGTCTTGAACCACCCCAGAGCGAGGAAATATATGTACGGGGAGTAGTAAGCCGATCGACTTGTTCCTTTTGGGTAATATGAACCTATGCTATGAAAACGAGATGAATCTCGGCATTCATGAGCAGCGACCGAGAGACGTGGTTGGAGATTGGGAGATCTTTCTCACTGCGTACTGGAAAGGACATGTACAGGAATGCCATCTTCTTCGTTGCACCCCAAATTCCAGCGTTATACCTAAAGCTAAGCTCAATATGTGTATTTTTCAGATATAACTATGATTTGTAGAATATATCTTGTACAGAGTTAGGCGATGTATGTAAAGTTCTTAAACGCCTGGGTAAATGTACACATGTGAAATAAGGAAATGTACAACTTCTAAATGCATTTGAGTATAAAAAAGGATCTTTAAAAAGGAATGAATTTCACACTTGCAATGCATCAAAAATATTTACGACCGTAGTTTACTGCCGACAACGGTGTATCTGAAGAAAGAGAAGTTTACAATGAAAATAAAATAGATTCTGTGAACAATAATGCTCTACTCGTGGGGAGAAGAGTTGTTGGAAAACTTACAGGAACAGTTAGATACGATCGTAAAATATCGTATGAAAACTCATCAACTTTAAAACGATTGCTAATTAATTTTTTCCACTCCTCTCATAAAAACGTTCAAGTTTGAAACTTACAACGTGGTCTCATGCAGCATCATTTCTTGACATCTTTCATCTGATTGGAAATCAGCAATACAGAGCATCATTTTCCCAGAACAATTATTACTTTTCAAACTTTCCTCATTACACTGATTGGTATTTAATTATGAACTCCTCTCCAAATTTGCATATATCTAATTTGCAATAATATAATCTTAAATGAACCATAAAATAGTTCTCAGAGTGCATTAAATCTGGACAAGTTTCTTATTTATTCCTATGCATATTTATATGCATCATTCACTTAGCTTCACAAAGAAACTCGCTATTTTGGTCAAGGTATGGTACCAGTCGGTGGTGTGGAGGGAGGGTAGGTGGGTAAGTCGTAAATTACTTTGACATGTCATCACTTTGCATATTAGCAACGGCCTCGTAGAATGCAAATTGGGAATAGTAGCACAGCATCGTGGTAGTGCTCTATGGGAAATTGATGGTGGTGTACTTCATTTGTAGAAAACGAGTTGACCACACAACATTGGGGAGGAGACAGAAACAAGCCGCTGTAAATATCTGGAGTGGTTTATTACTCCTTCACCAGCACCACGACCAGTGTGCAATTACCTGCTAAAGCAGTCCCTCACATGAAATAAGGTGCATGCTTTTCAACAACCCTCTTCAAAGACAAACTTGCTTAGCAAGACCTTCCCTTTCATTTCTGTAATGCTTTGCAAATTCACAACGATAAATAGAAGCTTCTTCTTGTGGAAAGAGTCAATAAGTCACAAGGATGGTGACGACGATGAGAGGATTTAAGTGAGGAAGGCTCCTCATTACATTGAAATATATGCTGTGATTATTTCGCCAACGAGAAATCCCAGAGCTTCAGCTCATCAGCGCGTGATATTACAAAACAAGGTTTCCTTCCCTTTTACAACGGATTAAAAGCTCATAATGGATGGCTGGACATGGTTGGTGCAACACAGAGGGGCTTTTTACCCGAAAATATGACAAATGACAAATTCCCCGAGCTTCTCTCATCTCTGGGAAGAGGAGGCAGAGAGAAAAAAGAAAAATTGTTTTAATTTTAAAGGGCTGCTCTTATTATTAAGATGCGAGGAATGCTAGTTGCTCGAGCCTCAACCCTTTTTAGAAATCCATTGCAGATTACATTAGCCGCGGAGGATCTCTCTGGAGATCACAGAGAAATATGATGAGATTGCTGGCTTAGCATACAAATGGGACGAGTGCTTTTCGCATCTTACATAATAATCATATATATTACCGAAATTAACTTGTTTTTCCAGAGAACCTTTATCCAGCGTGCATTCTTTTGATACATATATTTTTTGTTGATAATAATGATGATGATAGCCAAGATGCTTTTTGCTTTTTGGCTCGGAATCATAGAAAAATATTAAAAGCAAGGGAGCACACAAGTCATCACATCATCATCATCATCAGCGGCAACAACAACGGCTCCTCTTTTTCTTAGCCTCATTTTTCCTCTGTGTGTGTTTCGATGTCGTCGTCGTGTGCCTTTTGACTTGATGTGCTCATCACTCCGTGACTCCATTAAAAATGGAAAGAGTGGAAAAAGTAAAGCGGTCCTTGGCTGGTGTGGTGGTGGAGCCGCAACAAACAACATCAAATATGTTCTTGGAATAAAAAGCTGAATAAAATATCCAGCTGGAATCCCTGGAATTGAGTAAAGACTGTTGTGCTTTGTCTGCAGTACCATAGTTTTTTATGACATTATTTTAAAGTTTATATGGGTTGAAGTTGAAGTATACGGACATAACTTTATGGAATACATCCAGTTTAGTTATTGCGTACATGTTTGAGAGCATAGTAATTTTATAAAGCAAGACGTTTGGTCCAGTTAATCTAATCAGCTTTTCAATTAAACTAC